>JAOYMZ010029012.1:0-16966 GCA_025802335.1 Pinguicula primuliflora | reverse complement strand
TCCCTCCATATAAGCATGATCTGACGGCCAAGATTTTAAAACACATTAAAACTATAATTCTTAAAAACAAAACAAAAAGTAAGCCTACATCTGTAGCACCACCACACCTGGTGATATATCAACATCTCCTTCACCATCACCCACAAAAATTCAAATCGATCAATATCTAGGGATTTACATACTTGCCAGATTGCTGTAAATCTTTCGATTCCCTCTTCCACGACAAAACTTCATTGACGACAAATCCTTGATTCATCAACTCAAAAAATCCTTGCTTCAATCTATTTGGGTCATTGAATCGGTCTCCCTCCTTTTTCGTGTTCGTCATTGCTCGACCAAATCGAACTACGAGTTTTTGGAGGAATATAATCTAGCATCCTCGCAGCAGATTCTAGATTTGGTAGGCAAAGCACAATACAAGTTATTTATTCAACCCAGCAACAATTGTAGGACAAAGTATCAGTTGAAAAAAGTAACGAATAGTCGAATTTAGTAAAATTCTTGAAATAGTTGCAAAATTATGGAGCAAATTGTTGAACTGGTTGCAACATTATACATGCAGAATTATGGAGCAGAGTGTTGAACTGGTTGCAGAATGAAGTTTTTATGTTAAATAGGAAGACTCAGCGTTTAGCCATAGAAGAGGAAAACACGTGTTTATTGCTTTAATGAGTTTTAAAATCCTGGCCATCAAATTTGGTAAAATGGATGGTTGAGATATGAGGGCAAGATTGTTGGATTTTTTTAGGGCAAGGGAACCCTCCCCTATATATAGTCCCTTAAAAATACCCCCTACAATACCCCTCACGATCATCCTTAGATTAGCCCAATGTTAATGGTTTAGATTGATTTCACTTAAAAAGCACATGTCTTCCAATCCCTCAGCAAATGCTCACGTGATGTCATGGATATTAGCGAATCCCTTTATCTTCCTTCAATTCTAAATTCTACCGAGAGGTCCATCGTTTCCCGCGAATGAGGAGGGGTGTAGGGTCGAGAAGATGAGGCCAAATGAAGGGATGCGACCTGTGAGGTGTTGTAAGAGATGTTGAAATTCTCCAGTGTGGTGCAGTTGTTGATATTTGAAGGGGTTACTGTTGAAAAAGGGTAAGTTAGAAAATATGTAAATAAGGTAAAAATAAATATAAATCTTTACCTTATTAGTAGTTTATGTGAATTTGGGGATTGAGGGAATCATGGAGATCAACCCTAGCCCTATATATGTATGTATGATGAAAAACAAAAACACAAGAAAAAAGAAGAGAGAAAAAACCCACCCATGAGGTAGGAATTCCTCCTGAACCACGTAAAAATCCTTGTGTCTTCTCAAAATCAAAACTCTAAAATCTCACATGGTATCGGAACAGGAGAGGACTCCTTCCAGATATTCGATCTGGTAACGAAGGCAGAGAGACTAGTGCAAGGATCACTGCAAGTAGAAGAATACTACTCGCTTCTGAAGTCCCTGTGGACTGAAATAGACCGACGAAGGCCGAATCTGGTGAAGTGTGTTGATGATATCAACGAACACAACCGGCTTCAATTCGAATATCAGTTATTTAAATTTCTGGTCGGCCTTAACACTGAATATGAGGCCATTATCAGAGACATTTTGAAGGAATCACCACTGCCATCCATGGACGTAGCATATGCCACTGTCCGACGAGAAGCAACTCGCTGTCAGATCTGGAGATCATCATCCAGTGGAATTATAGGCGGCCAGAATAGTGCGTCTCTTGGAAACATGGGTACAGGATTAGCGATATATGGCCCTAGAGCAGACAACCACCGAAACCCTAAATCGGGAGGTGGCATATCGCATCCAATTGTGATTGAACCAAGCAAACACCGGTCAGAAAATACTGCTCAGATGAGTAATTCATCACCCCGGCGTCCATTTTGTGACTATTGCCAGACTGTGGGACATTGGCAGAAAGATTGCTACAAAAGAGTGGGTTACCCGTGGGCTAATCGCGGCAGTAGGAGAGGTGGACGAGTTAATTTCGGTCGATGGGGCAATCGGGCTGCGATTTCAGATAGTGGCCAGACTCCACCGGAGTCGAATTGCTCTGAAGAAGTAGGAACGACGAATCTCAGTCGCAGACAAAAAGAGAGAGACAAGATCCGGATAGAGCTGATCGAAACTCGGATTCACGAACCCGGCAGAGGCCTAGGAATAAATAGAGGGACCAACTCAGGTGTGAATTTACAAAAAAACCCTTCCCCTCGTAATTCTGCTCGTTTTTTTACCGAGGGTTGTTTTGGAAAGTATGAAAATATATATGATACTCCTAATTCTGTGCCGCAATAGTGGACTGGGCCGAGCACTAACCTTACTGCAGGACTCGAATCTGGACTAGAAAAATTAAATCCTCAGCCCAAACAATTATTTGGCAGTGCAGATTTATTTTCTGAGCTGCACGGAATGAAGACCAGACCGAACAAATTAAAATTTCGTGGAGGTGTGTCCACGGCCCGGAAGATGAAAAATGGAAAGGTGAATTTTGTACAAAAATCAAGCTCGGAAAAGAAGTCGGAATGAATTTTCGATTGTGGGGCCACGGATACTATGACATGTGACCTCTTAGATATTCCAGAAATTCAGAAAACTCAAAAGAAATGTGTTCAAACAGCTAGTGGTGACTTTGCCTCAGTGAAAAGTGCAAGAGTGATTGAGATATCTCCGTCTATGGGATTATCTAATTGTTTATATGTGTCCTCATTATCATACTAATTACTTTCCATAAGTCATATCTCCAGGGAATTAAATTGTGTCGACCTTCTGTCTTCTGCAGGATATCCGTTCGAAGGAGATCATTGGGCATGGTACTGAACGAGGCAGCTTGTACTATGTTGATGAAGTCGCGTCAGAGGGATGGACGCTCCTGACTTGTGAGTCACCTGACCCGCAAAGTTTGCTGTGGCATCGTCATTCAGGACATCCGTATCATTCTTATCTCAGTCGTTTATTTCCCAAGTATTCTAGTATTCATTTTCATTGTGAAACTTGTGTTTTGGCAAAGAGTCACAGACAACCATTTTTTTCAAAACATTCTCGTATTCAAAAAATGTTTTCTCTAGTTTATTCTGATGTTTGGGGACCAGCTCCTGTGGTTGGGGGGCAAGGGATTTGATATTTTCTATTATTCATTGATGACTGCACCCGTATGACATAGGTGTATTTTTAAAAAAATAAGTCTGAGGTCTATGACAAATTTACCCATTTTTACCGTATGTTGTCTACCCAATTTCAAACCAACGTCCAAACTCTTCGGTCAGATAATGGGAGTGAATTCGTGAATCACCAAATAGGAAGTTTTTTCTTGGAATATGGGATAGTACACCAGACTTCTTATGCATACTCTTCACAACAAAATGGGATAGCGGAATGAAAGAACCGGTTTTTACTTTAAATGACTAGGGCCTTGATGGTAGAATCTCGTGTCCCATCAGTTTTTTGGCCCGAGGCCGTCGCTACATCGGTTTTTATGGCGAATCACCTTCCTACCCAGATTTTGAAATTTAGAACTCCCATCCAAACCTTGTCTGAATTTACAGCTGTTCCCCCATTAATGTCTCTAGTTCCTTGCGTATTTGGTTGTACGGTGTATGTTCACATTCCTAAAGTACACCGTTCGAAATTCGACGCTTGTGTCGAGAAGTGTGTCTTCGTAGGATATGGGAGTACCCAAAAGGGGTACCGTTGCTATAATCCAAAGACTCAGCGTATGCATATCACCCTGGATTGTAACTTTGTCGGGACCGAGTATTACTATCAGCTGCCTTCCCAACCAGTGAGTCAGGAGGAGAAGTCTGGGTTCTCAGACTCATTGGATTGGATCGATTCCCTCTTTGTGCCACGGTTGACTCATGTGCCTCATGCACAAGCCCAGATCCACCTCTCATTCCGGCGTCAAGTACGTCTCATGTGCCTCACGCACCAGCTCATACATCCTCGCCTCCGTCTACTCAAGCGCCTCACGCGCAAGACCCACCTAGTGAGTCAGGTGGACCGCCACTGGGGTGTGATATTGACATAGAGCAACTGCCTCAGGATGAACCACCTCAGTTGTCTTCTTCTGCAGATATCCAGGTATCCCATATACATACTAAGCTTCTGCATACTATGGATTCTGTGGTTGACTATGATGTAGGACATGAGCCGAGCACACCCTAGTATGCTCTCCCATAGAGGACCACTAGGGGTGTAGAACCGAAGAAATTCACACTTGACCACGACTCCAAGACTCAGAGGTATCCCATCGCTGACCTAGTCAGGGGGAGTCTCTCTGAATCTGCAAAGGCATTTACTGCGGCAATATATTCTAATGATGTGCCGCGAAATGAAATTGAAGCTATGGTTAAACCAGAATGGAGGCATGCTATGGAAGATGAGATGAATGCATTAAGAAGGAATAAAACGTTGGTACAGTGTCAGTTACCCGAGGGAAAAAGACCCATTGGATGCACATGGATCTTTACCATTAAGAGAAGGGCTGATGGATCTGTTGAGAGGTATAAGGCCTGACTTGTAGCAAAGAGATACACTCAGATGTATGGGATTGATTATTCCAAGATTTCTTACCTGTAGCGAAACTGGATACCATTCGAATACTCTTCTCTATAGCTACAAATCTTGACCAGCCTTTACATCAGTTTGATATTAAGAATGCATTCCTACAAGGAGATTTACATGAGGAAGTCTATATGGACGGACCCCCGGGTTTTTCGGACAGTTTTCGTGAAAATGAAGTATACAAGTTGAAGAAATTTCTATATAGTCTGAAGCAGTTACCCCGGGCTTGGTTTGGGAGCTTCACATTGGCAATGAAAAAATATGGGTATGTTCAGAGCAACTCCGACCATACACTATCCTTGAAGCATCGTGACAAATGAATCACATGTCTGATTATATACGTTGATAACATGGTTATTATCGGAGATGATAGAGAAGAGATTGAGAACTTGAGAAGGAATCTATTCAAAGAGTTCGAGATGAAAGATTTGGTCAGATTGAAGTATTTCCTTGGAATTAAAGTATCAAGATCTGAGCAGGGCATATATATATCACAGAGGAAGTACATCTTGGATTTAATCGTCGAGACAGGATTGGTAGACAGTAAGCCAGCAGATACTCCTATGATTCTGAATCATGGACAAAGGATTGTGGAGGGTGCATAAACAACAGATCACACTCGATATCAGCATCTGGTGGGCAAGTTGACTTACTTGTCCCATACTCGTCCAGACATTGCATATGCAGTGGGGGTGGTGAGTCAGTTAATGCATAACTCCCAAAAGGATCACATGGATGCATCACTGAGGATAGTGAGGCACCTCAAGGGAACTCCTAACACTGGAGTCATGTATCGAAGAAATGGCCATTTGAAGATGGACGCGTATACTGATGCTGATTGGGTAAGTAATCTTATGGATCGGAGATCAACAGCTGACTATTTTACTATGATGGGTGGCAATCTTATCACTTGAAGGAGCAAGAAACAGAAGGTGGTGGCACTATCAAGTGCAGAGGCTGAATTTCGAGGAGTGGCCCGAGGTTTGTCGGAAATTTTGCGGATAAGGAAACCGATAATAGAGTTAGGGTTCGAACCATTTCAGGCATTCCCGTTGAAATGTAATAATAGAGCTGCCATTCAGATTGCACAGAATCCGATGCAACTTGATCGGACCAAGCATGTAGAAGTGGATCGTCAATTCATTAAAAAAATGCTAGAAGCTGACATCGTTACTCTCCCGTTCGTACGATCTGAGGATCAGTTGGCGGATATTTTGACAAAGACTATGAATGGCCGGATCTTGAGTAGTGTGTTGTACAAGCTAGGTGTTGGACATTTCACGCCTAGCTTGAAGGGGAGTGTTGAAAAAGGGTAAGTTAGGAAATATGTAAATGAGGTAAAGATAAATACAAATCTTTACTTTATTTGTAGTTTCCATGAATTTGGGGATTAAGGGGATCATGGAGATTAACTCTAGCCCTATAAATGTATGTATGATGAAAAACAAAAACACAAGAAAAAAAGAAGAGAGAAAAAAGAAAATGCTACTTGTACCTTCAACTTTGACACACTTTCATAAATTCCATCATGTGACAACCATTACAACCACGCATTAAAATATGAGTGTGATTGTGTGTGTGGTTGCGATGGGTGCCACACAATTGGGTCCATGAAATGTGTAAGTTGAGGATATATGTAGCATTGCTCGAGAAAAAAACTACGAGTAGGGATTCCTCCCGAACCACGTAAAAATCCTTGTGTCTTCTCAAAATCCAAACTCTAAAATCTCACAATTACGCCCGTGAGGAAGTTGTGGGATAATTCGAGATCTGTGGTAGAAGGAATTGCAGAGATCTCCCATGGAATAATTTTGTACAAGCTTCTGCAGCCAATGAAATCACGGATTTTTTTGGTGAGATTTGAAGTACTTGCTGCGAAAATCTGCAAACTGGGAGCTTCCCATATGCCATCCGGCAGCTCAGAGTTGAACTGATTATCCGAAATGTTCAAGAACTCAACGGTATAAAGCCACTGAGATTGTTATTCTGAGGTCAGTTGGAATTGTATCAGAGAATTTCTTCTGGCTTAACTCGACGGTATAAAGCCACTGAGATTGTTATTCTGAATTGGAAGTCAACAATACGACACGCTCAAACTACACCGCGACACATTGGAGACCCACAACATGTCGGAGACAGTAACTTCAAAGGATTCGGTCGGCAAGAATTTTTGGGGAAGATCGTTTGGTATTGCAGAATCGTATGGTTTTTTGATGGGTATTGCAGAGTCGTCTGCGTTTAGCTTTAGAAGGGTTTGCAACCGCTTATGTAAGCTGCTTATTGAGGTTGCACCGCACTTTTATTTTTTTGAGTATTTGTCAGAACTGCTTCTGCGGTGTAAAAGCTGGTTTGGCCTATAATCCAAAAGCAGAGGAGGAGATGCTTCTGCGGTGGAAAAGCAGGCGGTGGTATTTTTGAAAATAAATAAAATACATATGTAAAACCATATTGCCCTTGAAAAATATTTATATGATTAAAATATACCATTTTAATCAAATTGTAAATGTAAAATTGAACTTTCCTTAGATAAATATAAGAAAAGCTAAAAATATTTGCAAACACTACTATTAGATTTTTTTTCTGTACCACCACAGTTTTTTCAAACACATATCAATTTTTTACAAAACATTTTTTTTTAATTTTCTTTATTGGAAAGTGCTTTGCAAAAGTAGAAGCATTTGCAACTACACATTTACAAAACGTTACAACTTTTGTTGACATGTAAGGAGACAGCATCAAACTAAGTGAAAAGGTTAAATTTTCCTATCTACTTCAAATATCCATTGCGTTAAGATAGACTTAGGAGTTCGAATAGTTGTTTGGCTATGAGTTTTCTTCTTCTGATTCACTAAATGAAAATGTTTTAATATCATGATAGAAAGGTTAGGTGTTTGATAGATAAGAAGAAAGGTGGAAGTTTTACGCGGAAACCCTCATGATAGGATATTATAACTTTTATTCTTGTTTTAATGAGTTCATTTTGAGTAGATAATGAACTATAAGTAGAGTGGCCATTAGACGTAATTGTATACGCCCATTATAATTAATGGCATTGACAGAAGACTTTTATACTTTTTTTCATGGCATACTTAGTAGTTATTCCTTGATATTTTTAATTTTTAGGTAAGAATTGTATCATAATTCGTATAAAGTGCCCCCACATGAACGGGGTAAAGGTTGTGCCTTCACTTTGTGGGCATAGCCCAAATGGTTACTTGTTTTAATTAAATTTTAGAATGATGCTTTTTTTATCAAAATTTTTTATAATAATATTAAACTTATATAATTTTTTCATACATAATTATGTATGACGAATGAAATACTGACACATGGTCTGATGTGAGACTCAATCACACACAAAACAAATGTGTTAAACTTAAAGGGCCCAATTATAATAACAAGTGTTGATATGTTATTAGTCATATATAATTATGTATGATAAAATTATGCTTGTGTATCATTACTCAAGTTTATACCACATGAACGGGGCAAAGATTGTGCCTTCACCTTGCGGGTAAGCATAAAATCCAAGAGAAATTATCCACTCAAGAATCTTACAAACGGATTAAATTTTTTTATGTCCAGAGTTATATTTTTGATTGTTTGATTGAAATCACATGGCCCAGATCAATCCATCATTTCGCGAGTCTTCGGGTGGGTCCAAACATGACCCGGTTTGTAATTAAATGATAGATTGATCTGGGCCGCCAGATTTCAATCTGACGGCCAGAAACATAACTCTAAACATAAGAGATTTTATTCTGGTTATAAGGTTCTAGACCATAGATTTATGATTATAGAGTTTAGGGTTTATAGCATTTAGCCCGTTGGGTTTATAGGATAAGGGTTTAGATTTATACAGCGGCGAAGGTACCATAATATTAATTAAAAAAATTAAAATTAGTAATATTCATATATTTTGTGCTATATATTATGGTGACATTGCAATAATAATGTGTCAAAATGCTGATGTGGCTATAATGACATGTCAATGTATGCATTTTGGATGCTAAATGTGGGTGTCTTATAGTAGCTCTCCATTTTGACATTCAACAGGTATAAATGATTCTACTTGTCATCTCCATTTAGGGCTGTAAACGGACAAAGCCGTTCGTGAACAAACTCGAATTCGACTCATTTAAAGCTCGTTTGTCCGATTCGCACACATTAACGAACAGAGCTCAAACACGAAACTATGTTCGTTAAGCTTAACAAATAAGTTAGGTTCATTCTCTAACATAACAAACAAGCTCGGTTCGTTCGTTAACCTTAATAAACAGAGATTAAACATGGATTTATTCGTTCGATTTTAGTACGTTAAACATCGTTTTTTGTATGACCATTTTATTTTTGGTATGATAGTTTTATTTTTGTATATGATGAGATATAAGACCATCCGTTAGGGGTTTAAAATTTAAAATTGATTTTGATTATGCTTGATACAATATCAAACAAACTAGAGTGGTTACATTGATTTCAGTTTAAATAGATTGCAATGCATTCGTACATACACATTTATTTACCTATCAATATAATTATTTTTGTATAAATGAACCGTTAAATGATGGTGAACGTATCAATCCGTTCATATTTTTCATTATTCATTAATACAGAACGAACGATCTAAACATGTAAACGAACACATAAACGAGTCGAACATGAACGAATGCAAACCACCCCATTCGTGAGCTTGTTCGTAAAGTGTTCATGAACAGTTCATAAACCTTAACAAACAGAGCTCGAACACGAAGCTGTGTTCGTTAAGCTTAACAAATTGGCTCGGTTCGTTCGTTAAGTTTAAGAAATATAGTTGTTCGTTTACAACCTTATCCCCATTTAGCTCCTCAACCAAACACTAAAGGGCGGGTGAAATGGATATTTCGAAATTTGAACTAGGTGACGGCGGTGAGAATGGCGGTGGCCATCGGGAGGAGCACAACGAGGCGAGCAAGGATGATGCAACACTAAACCTGGATCGTGCAGTGGAGGCTGGTGACGAAGGTGGTGAGTGGACTGAAGTTACGAGGAGAAAACCAATGCACCTATGACTAGCTCCGGCAATAATAGATCCGGCGAATAAGGGGAAGTAAGGGAGAACCCATTACGACAAGATTAAGGCAATGAGGACAAAGCTATCTTCTGTATTCTTCACTAATATCCCACCAGCCTGGGATGCAAGACGACTGACCAAAGTGTTCAGTGGGTATGGACAATTGTTCGATGTATTCATAGTAGCCAAATTGGGCAAGAATGGGTTGCAATTTGGATTTGCGAGATATGCTATATCACATAACACAAAAGAGATAGCATCCAGGATTAATGGGAGAAACCTGGATGG
Organism: Pinguicula primuliflora; assembly: GCA_025802335.1. Classification (NCBI taxonomy): domain Eukaryota; kingdom Viridiplantae; phylum Streptophyta; class Magnoliopsida; order Lamiales; family Lentibulariaceae; genus Pinguicula; species Pinguicula primuliflora. The sequence continues at coordinate 7,052 of JAOYMZ010029012.1, read as the reverse complement.
CTACAAAATTCAAGTGAATGTACCACGATTTTCTGGTGGGAAACCTACAATGCGGGAAAAGAAAGGAAAACAACAAGCTAGACCCACGGGGAAACCTGGATCCCAAAAATACTGGAGAAAGAAGAACCGAGTGGAACAAAGGAGGGTGTGAAGTATGCGGAGATAGTGAACTTGAAAGGGGAGGTGGTACCAACTGTACTCAAGGGAATGGAGGGACATGTCACACAGGAGGAAGATAAGAATTGGCTCCAGGGGGCGATAGTTATGGAACTCAAGGATGGAGATCTGCATGAAGTAGAAGCAACAATGAGGAGGAGTGGATGGCAGGACTTCACAATCACACCTATCACAACAGATAAAGCTCTAATCTGAGGTCTGAGTAAGAAACAGAGAGAAAGACTGATTACCTTAGGGAATCAAAGCCTCAATACCCTGTTCCATTCTTCAAATTGGTGGGAAATCGATATGGAGCTACAAAAAAAAGCAAGTATGGGTTAGAATAATGGGTGTGCCTTTTACATGCTAGAATGAGAGAATCTTAAACTGGATTGGAGCCCAGTTGGGCTCTGTGCAGATGATTGATGAGGATACATTGACAAAAAGAAAACTAATCTGGTGCAGGATGCTGATTGAAACGGCAGCCAAGAAAAAGATAGATGGCATACGTGATATAATAGTGGATTCAAAATCATTCCAGATAGAAATCATGGAGGAGGATGAAGAGGTGGCTCAATGTGGATCACTGCGAAGGAGGCTGACTCCACTTAAGATGATTGAGAATGGCTAGAGAAGCGAAAATTCCCCTGAAAATTCAGTGTACCCGGTGACATAAGTTGAAGTTGAAAGTCCGGAGAGCAAGATAAGCAGTGAATCCAAAGCACTGAATGTTGGAGATAAGGGGTTTGACTTTAACTTACTGTTTGGATCTCCAACTACGATGAGCCCTGAAAATCAGAATGACATATAAAATGCAGAAGTGAGATTGGGGAACAAACAAATACGCCATAAGATAGCAAACAGGTCAAAGACAACTAAACTTGGAAGCTTCCACTGTGGCACACGGCTGATGAATCTAACAGAAGCAAAATATATGCGAAGAAAACGCATGGGGAAAATGAGGAAGAGGAGAGAAATTGGAAAGGAAAAATCAACTGCCAGAACTAAGTTGTATTCCTGAAACTCAGAAAACACTGATTGCTGAAGCTAAGCAAACTGTTGAGTTTGCAAACTTATTGGGAGTTCAGACTACTGAAATGCATATCCCTACCTTAATGCAAATGGAGGAAAAGTATAGAGAGGAGATGAACAACTGAAGCATAGAGGAGAACTAAAACTGGTGCAAAATAATCCTCAAGATGCAGATGCTAAGCCAGAACATACGAGGATTAGGTACAAATCGAAGAAAAAAGTAACTTGCTGCAGTAGTTGCAAAGTATGAAATAAATTTTGTATGTATCCATGAAACAAAGCAAACTGAAATTGGAAGGAGAGTATGTGAAATGATATGGAGGCACTCTAACTTTGAATACCAGTATCAGCCTTCTGCAGGCCTATCTGGGGACCTTCTCTGTACGTGGAGAACAGATTCCTTTAGAGAAACAAACTGCTAGAAGTCACAAAATATTGTGGAAATCACGTGAGAATGGCTGGGTTAAAATGACTCTGTCAGGGTGAAAATACTAAACGTTTATTCACCTTGTCAAATTGCAGGCAAAAGGAGGCTATGACAAGCTATTTTGTGAAGGATAGAGCTTGAACCTGAAGCAGTTTGGTATCTGGCAGGAGACTTCAATGCCATAAGAAGCTACGAGGAGAAAAGAGGATTCTTTAACCTCCCTATAAGTGAGCTGACGGAATTTAATGCATTCATAGAAAATACTGGTCTTATTGACTTGCAGCTAGAAATCACACCTACTATCATCCGGGAGGACAATGCTTTAGTAGGATAGACAGAACTTTAATTTCAAGCAATTAGCTAACCATTTGGCCAAATGTGACATAGTTTGCTACAGACAGGATGTCCTCAAATCACTACCCTACACAATTGATAAAAGATAAGCAAAATTGGGGCCCCAAACCCTTTAAAGTGTTGGATACCTGGTTTTAGCATAAGGATTATGAGAATTTTGTGAAAGGGTTTGTTTTGATGAAACGAATTCAGCAACTAAAGGAGAAGCTGAGAAGAAGTATTTGGAGACATGAATGTGAAAATTGGAGACCTGCAGAACAGACTATATGTTTTGGACAGAAACATGGAGGCACAGGACCTATCTGAGGAAGAGAGAATAGAAAGAAAGGAAACTGGAGCTGAGGTCAAGAGATTGAACCTCATGATGGATAGCCTGATGTTTCAAAAAGCCCGTCTGAAGTGGATAAGTGAAGGAGATGGAAACACTAAATATTTCCATGCATGTGAGAAAAATAACAGATGCAAGGATGCAATTAAAGGTATGATGATCCAATGGGAATGGTGTAAAGAGGTAAATACTGTCAAACAACATCTGAATGACAGTTTTGAGATGCATTACAAGGAAGACACAACACCCAAACCTAGTGTGGACTGGGTGATAAACAGTCAAGTCACTGATGCAGGATATGAGTGGCTGACAGGAAAGTTTACTGAGGAAGAAGTGTAAGCAGCATTAATGAAATGTGGAAGTGGAAAAAGTCCTGGCTCAGATGGATTTAAATTTAGGTTTATTTAACACTTCTGGCAGATCTTTAAACATGACATATTAGACTACTTTTATGATTTCTGGAGTAAAGCAAAGATTGTAAAAGGCTTGAATAGTACTATAATGGCATTGGCACCTAAAAAGATATACCCTCAAGGAATAAATGACTTCAGACCTATATCAATGGTGTGGTCAGTGTACAAACTGCCCTCCAAAGTGCTTTCTCTGTGGCTGGGACAAGTATTGTGCAGAATAATTTGGCCAACACAAACAGGGTTCATGGCTAGAAGATCTATACTAGATAGTATTGTCTTGGCTAATGAGATAATAAACGAAGCTAAAGTAAAGAAGAAAAATTGCTCTATTCTCAAAGTAGACTTCCGGAAAGCATTTGACAGCATTAATTGGAAATACTTTTGGAATTCGATGACTATGATGAGATTTGGAGATAGGTGGATAAGATGGATGAAAGGGTGCTTTGAATCTGCATATATATCAATCCTAGCTAATGGTAGCTCGTGTGGTGAGTTTAAGATGGGAAGGGGATTGAGACGAGGGGACTCTCTGTCGCCCTTGCTTTTTGCAATAGCTGCAGAGGGTCTAAACATTCTGATCAGCAAATCTGCAAACAGTAGGAGCTTGAAAGGATATCGGATTGGGAAAAATGGGGTGTAGATTACATACCTGCAATTTGCTGATGATACTATCCTATTTGGAGATGGATCTGTTGCTGAAATTGTGATTATGAAAAGAATTCTACGGATCTTTGAACTGATCTCAGGCTTGAAAGTAAATCTTAACAAGAGCATATTATTCTTAGTGAACGTGGCAGTGCTGGCCGATCAGAAAGATATCCTAAAGTACAGAACAGATCAGATTCCATTCGTTTACTTAGGGGTACAGGTGGGTGTGAATCCACGGCTGGAAAGGACTCGGAATCCAGTAATTGAAACAATTAAGAAAAGGCTGAATGAGTGGGACAAAAAGTTCTTGACTTTTGGGGGACAAATGACCCTAATCAGATCTATTCTTACGGCCCTTCTTCTATACTACCTATCAGTGTACAATGCACCAGTGAGTGTTATAAAGAAGATGAACAGATTATTTAGTGGATTCTTATGGGGTGCCACTGCTGAAGGGTCTAGAAAAATAAGATGGGTACGCTGGAGTGTGGTGTGCTTGCCTAAGATCAAAGGAGGTCTGAACATCAAGTCCCTGCAGCAGTTTAACCTGTCACTGCTAGGAAAGTGGGGATATATAATAGTCCATGATGATTCAGGGCTATGGATGCAGGTCATGAATTCACTATATGGGCCACTCTTACCAGCAAGAAACTTAGTAAATTCTAAGGCATCTATGTGGTGGAGGGATATCAACAAGAATACCTTAACATCTAAATGGTTTATAGAACAACTGAGGCATGAGGTGGGGAATGGAGTAAGAACATTATTTTGGAAGGATGTCTGGATTGGACAGAAACCATTTGAACTGCTATTTCCAAACTTGTATCAAAATGCAGTTGATAAAGATGCAAGGATCAATGAAAAAGGGAAATGTGAGGGTACCTGGAGCTGGGCATGGCTGTTGCATCGACATTGTACTCCTGATGAGATGCAAGAATGGATCACCCTGGTAGATATGCTACAACAAATCAACCCGAGACCAACACAGGAAGATAAATGGGGCTGGAGAACAGGAATCAGTAATCTATACCCCACAAAAGATGTATATACCTGTATCATGAATGAAGAATGGCAGGCGAAAACAGCTGAAGAAACAAAACTAGCAGCTCGGGCATGACACAAAAACTCAGTTCCTAAGATAGCTGGTTTTACCTGGAAGATTCTGCATAACCGAATCCCGACTGCTGACAACCTAGCTCAGAGAGGGGTTACCAACACAACCTTGTATTGTCCTCTATGCCAGGCTGAGCACGAAACAGTGGCTCACTTGATCTTCCAATGCCCAGTTACCTGCAGAATCTGGCAAAGATGCTTTGAGTGGCTAGAAATCAGAGTACCTTACAAGCAGATGTTTCCGCGAACAATTAAGGTTGTCTGGACACAGATTTGGCAACAACTAATCTGGGAAGTGTAGAAGAAGAGAAATGCTGCAATTTTCCGCCAAGAACCGTGCGACGGAGAAAAACTAACGGAGATGATCAAAGTCAAGCTGTGGCTTTTGTTGCGGGCTAAGAAAATGGTGGGCCTGGGTGAGTGGTGCAGGAACCCTATGCATTGTATATAGTACAACATGGATTAGGCCCAACAATGTGTTGTCAAAATGTACATATATAAATATTACATACATTAAAAAAAAAATCCTCACTTATAAAAAAAAAGCTCCTCAACCAGGCACAAATAAAATAAAACCCAAGATGTAGAAGAAATTATATCGTGAATCGTGATATGATACAAATGCAAAATGAAATTATTCAATGCGTCCAAAGTACTATATAATATTTGCAAGTAGTCCATGCAAGAGTGTTGATCAAGTCCTTGGACACAAATTCTTATGTACAAAAAAATATTTTCATTTTTTCCGTTATTATCAACGCCTAATAAGTGAACTAAATCCATAAATAATAATATTATACATATAAAACCAAAAATTTAATGCGCCAATGAAGTTCCCATAATCAAGAATTTCTAAAATCATAATAAAAAAGTTAATTAATCCTACTGCTCTCGATCATTTTGCCATCAGAATCCTATTAGAGAATGAGATTTTTAGTTTTTTATTATCCATAAGGTCTCCATTGATGATTTTAATTTGGACAACATAATTATAATAGCTTAAAATTGTATTGTTAATGATGATAATGTAGTTGTGAAATTTTTTGGGCGATTTAAATGTTCATGATGGATTTCATATTATAATCTTTATGCAGATAACGAAATGGCAAAGAAAAACCAAAGTCAACCTCATGCAGTCACCAAACATATTTAATTCTGACTCTGATTACCTTTTGACTTTGCATGACAGCATCTCAGAACGAAATTCCACAAACATTTGATTTTATATAAAACTTTGATCTGAAATTTTTTGTTTTTCATTTTATATAAAACGACATTTTCTTGGCAATTGCATCACCATTATCACCGAAATCTACACAATCAATAAAAAATTTAAATTCGATGATTTTATCTCGATATTTTCATTGTATTTTTTCGTAATCAGTGTTTGAGAAAGCATTAAGCGTTCCTTGAGCGATCAGAGCCCACCTAGTACATAGGCGGACTAGGCGTTCGCTAAGACGCTCCTAAGCGCATATTTAAGCGGCATTCAGGCTGGGCGGAGAGTGACTGCCCAGCACTAGGCAACAACTAGACGGGCTAGACAACCACCTTCTCAAACAAAGCTCCTAAGATTAAATAATCATTAATTGAAATTTAGAAATTATAGGCGACGAAATTTTCGAAACCCAACTATATTATGAGATCTTGATCCTTAATGTATTATTTTTTATCGACGGTGTCAATTGATCATGACCCCTGTTCTAAGTCGTGCCTAGTCGGCACTTAGGGTTTAGGGTTTAGGGTTTCACTGCCTAGGCGCTGGGCAACTAGTGGTCACCTTGAACAGGGCCTGGGAACCCATGCTGGGCGATCGAGGCCCTCCGGGCGGCCGCCTAGACCGCCTGAGCAATCGCCTAATCCATCTGGGTGGCCGCCGCCTAGGCACCATCCCAATCCACCTAGGCAGTCACGCACTTAACCATGGAAAAATTATAAATTAAATTAATACATAGATTTAATTTATAAATTTTATTCATGTGCCTAAGCCCATATATAAACCCATGAATTAAGCACAAAACAAACATAAGACTACAATTGTAGCGGTCTAGTGTATCTGATAAGGAAAAAATATAGATGTCTTACTGCTTGTTGAGAATAATGATACATGAGAAGATTAAGAAGAATTAGAGCTACGACTTCCATTTAGTTATGATGAGTTTGAAAGAACTGAGACTATTGGAAGCATAAAAATATATGATAACTGAATGATAAAGAGTTTGAGTCAGATGATGAGGGACCAATGATTGATGATGAATATTTTGAATCAGATGGAGATCATGCTAGAGATGAATATATCAAATATGAAGATTAGCTTTCGAACAAGGATTTTTTTGTTTAACTCACTCAAAATTAATATTTTTTAAATATTATACATCTTGACATTTATATTATTTTAAATAATCATCATTTATTAATTATTATTAATATTTAAAGGGGAAGGTTATATTACCATGATTTTTGTCCTGATTTTTCAATTCCGGCCACTAGGATTGCCCGTTGATGGAATTAGGCACATCGTTAGAAAGCTTATACATAGGAGATCATATGTTCAAGTTTTGGTGATATTCCGACGACGTTA
>JAOYMZ010029001.1:0-16966 GCA_025802335.1 Pinguicula primuliflora | reverse complement strand
TTTTTAATTTTTAAAATTTTTATGTATTTTTTAGATAATTATATGAAATATTTTTAGCAAAATTATATATAATATTTCCATTTATTTTATCTGACTTTTTAAATTACTGATTTTTATTATTCATTATTTTTTAGTTTTAACTTTTTTAAAAAATTATATATTGTTTTAAAAAAAGTATATTTGATTTTTTTTATTTATTTATCGAAGTCTAGAAATTAAAGTTGAAAAACTACTAAGAGGACGTTAAGTATATACCCAAGAGCATATACTGAGTTCTCAGCGATATCCCGTGATCGACCTAATAAGAGGTATAATCACATATTCAGACAAAAAAATCAGTTGCACATTATGATTGTGATACACCCCTGAGTGTGGAGGAGGCAATGAGTGTGCCACAGTAATGAGAAGTGATTTTTTTTCGGTAAATCAAATATATATAAAAGAAAAGGATTGCTTTTTTTTACATATTTACACATGCTTTATGAATGCGCGTTTTTCTCCAAATCCAAAAACTCAATTCCAAAAATCGATTGAACTTCGACATAACCTCAATCTTCAGTTTTGCTCTGTAATCGATCATCGCAGTTCATGGATTAGCGGCAGTGGATCTGCGATTCAGAGGGCTTTCAGCGCCGCAGGGTACCGTGCTGATGCTCTTCAATGTGGTTCTTGAACCGTACTGGAGCACAGAATTCTTAATTCGTAATTAAGGAGTTCGTGCTGAAGTCTCATGCTCAGTTTAAGAATCGCGCTGAAGGCTTCAGCGCGGAATATTTCCCACACAACGTGGTGAGCATGGGAAATTGGCTTTGGAGTCACGTTGCAGCCTTCATCGCGGCCCCTGTCATATATAAGCCCCTCTATCCCATTTTTTTACCACCACAACACAAATCTACTTTCTTCAATTTGTAAAAAAGAGCAGTTGCAACGCCAACCAATCGAGAAGAGCTGCAGCAAAGCCAGTCAACCGAAAGTTAATTCTTATGAATTGTTAATTTTTTATTTTTTATTTAATAATGCATAAAATAATTTTTAGCCATAAAAATATTTGGAATTAAATTCGTGCATATATTTATATTTGATTTATTAAATACGTGAATATCAATTATTGATATTAAATTTATGCATTGTTCTTATTATTATAAATTTATTTTTGATATCAGTATGAGTTATAGTCATGATCAGAGTCAGCGTCCCGATCTTTATTACCCCGAGTCTCAGGATGTTATTGGAGATTTGGAGAAATATAGAAGTACACGTATTTTAAGGGCTGAAATAGATGTTGACACTTCACTGAACTGCAGACATCCAAATTATCAGATTCGTAGGTTTAGGTTGCATCAGCCGGTTGTTGACTATATAGTGGAAGCTGGGTTCTGGGTGCATATCAGAGTTGCCCTATGCAGATCGATTGACATTTTATGACGGCTCTGATTGATCGATGACATCTCCGCACGCACACATTTTGGATGTCATTCGGGAAGTGTACAGTCACATTGCAGGATGTTTTATTGATGGGAACGCACAATTAATGGACTGCCAATTACTGGGTTAGGTAGTGGTATGCAATGAACGTTCTCTTGTATCCAAAAGTATATGCAGAAATTCTACGGCATTGTTATTGATGTAGGGGATATAGCAAAATCGAAAACAAAGGTTTCCACTATTGGGAATCATTTACGTTTAATACTGATTGATGATCATAGTGATAAAATTGAAGTACAGTATTATGCCCGGGGTTACTAGCCATGATTTTTGGGGTATTATTTTTTCGGATCGTAGTGGATGTATGATAGATATTGATATGCTCTTGTATATATAAAATTTGTTGACGGTTCGCACGTACAGCTGGGGGAGTGCGTTGTTGTATTGCCTGTACAACAGCATGTGCACGACTCATGGCAAAAACTTGAAAAATATGGGCGGTGCAACTAAATTGTTGCAAATATTAGGATATTCATGCTTCTGGATCATAGCGTCGACTCCTGGTAGGGTCATTCCATCTCACAGAGACCGGAGACGTGCACAGATTCCTGATGTATTTGGGAATAGATTTTTGACATGGATGAATAATAGGAACGTAGGGTTACATCGAGTTAGATTGCTTCAAATGTCGTTTGATGTCGTTGGGCCTTATCAGGTATAATCTTGATTTTATTATATATGATCATTAATTTATTATGATTTGTTTTTTAATTTTTTTATTGGGGCGGTCGAACTCCTCCACCAACTGTTTTTTACAATTTTAAAATAAAATGCGAAAAATATCTACTTTTTACAAAGATGTGGAGAACTTCCCTTCAAATATCTACATTTTTTAAACCCTTAGCGAAAACACATACTACTACGTACAATTTCTACTGTCGACACCGACAAACCGTAAATTCCACCGACGAAACTCTTCAGTTTGCCACCAAAGTCGAGGCTATGGACATAGACGACTATATGGCCTCCAAACCTATAAGAAACAAGCAAACTTTCAGTCCTGGGGACAGCATGCAGACGGATTCTGACCCACCGCTTTCTGCGGAGGAACCGGCCCCTGTGACGCTTGCTCAGTTAATTGGGGAGGAGCTTGTAGCAGGCGAAACCCTCCTGATGGACATAAATCACCCGATTACGGATGCAGGCCAACCAAATCCGTCAGGTAATGCCAGTGACATCTTGATGGAGGAAAATTCAGTTCACACTGTCAAGCCCCAACCCCAAACTGAAAATTCCCACCCAAAGGATCATCCCGTGCTTAACGAGACAACACAGGGCCATACTGCCAATCGTTGTTCATCGCTGGATGCTCGAGAACCAGCAAAGGGCTGGACAGGTAAGGTTTCTTTCAAAGAGTGTCTCACGCAAAATCTTTCCAATACTGAATTTGTCCATGCTACGGATGAAGACTTTGATTTGTTGGAAAATGATACAAACTACAGCACTATAAACGACATACCATCTATTGTATTCTCTGAGAGAGTGCACAAGCTGATAGAGCGCAGTATGACCAATACAATTATCATCAGGCCTTTGGGAAGGTAATTCAGCTACAATGTTCTGTTGCAGCGCCTGGGAACCCTTTGGAAACTGACTGGTGATTTTCAGCTCGTTGACATGCCTGACGGATTTTGGTGTGTAAAGCTCAAAACACAATATGGTTATCAACGTGTGTTGCTAAATGGATATTGGTCTTTAATGGGACACTACATAACAGTGCATCCCTGGCAGTAGAATTTTAACACAAAGGATGCTCATATCGATGCAATTCTAACATGGACCCGCATACCTGGCTACCTCTGAATAGTTCCGACCATAAGTGCTAGAAGAGCTGTCCAAGCCAATTGGAACGTTTGTCAAAGCAGATATTCATACACTAAAGGTCAGCGTGCATAGTTTGCAAAGATAGCCCTCAAGTTGGACTTGCACGGCCCCCTAGTCTCGCAACTGATGATCGACGAATGTTGTTACCATATCCAATATGAAGATTTGCATCACATATGTTTCAATTATGGATGCTTTGGACATTTGATTTATGAGGGCCAGACACCTAGGAAAGTTGCACATGCTGCTATACCTTCATCTACAGCTGCCATAAACCAGGCCCCTTTGGATTCTCATGTTACTGCTGATATAGGGAGGTCTCCTCACACCTTGCAATCACCCAGGCCCCAAGGGAAACTACCAGTCCAAAGTGTCCCAGATCCGTTGTTCGGTGATTGGATACTGGCATAGAAAAAAGGGCAGCAACCTCTACATCTGCAAACGCCGCTACAGAAGGGCAGGACATTTATCAAACAAACTGAACGAACTGGGAAAATTCCACCTTTCTCCTTTAATGCATCTCATTATGAAATCCTTAATTTTGTCTCTGATCAGGCTGCTAATGATGGTTTGATCTTGCAGGATCTCTGCATATCTGAATTACCAAAACTTCCAGGAGATGAGGGACATAAAAGTGATCCACTTTCAAGCAAGGCCACCTTAAAGTCTACCAAGCAGGCTCCCAAAGAGGGTCCATCCAACGTTTGGATGAGGAAAAAATAGCCTAAAGTCCATAACCAAAAGAAAGTTGTTAACACAGCAACCACAGATGTCATCCCATCTACCTCCATACGGCCCAGAATCAAGTCTAACCTAACTCCCACACCCCAGTTTCCCCATATCAAAGAAAATTGTGCCCTTCCACAATCCTACTTAGCCCACTCTACAGATGCTGATCATGCAGTCTTTATTCTGCAGCACCCCTAGCCCCTAAAGACTCTACTGCACAAGAACGGAAATCTGATGATGGTCTCGACCATCTACTGAGGACAACCTCTGGACAGCTCAGTGGAGGCATCTAGGAGCGGGGCAAAATGGTTGCCACAGGTCCCTCTGATCGGGCCCATGTAGGGCTATACACGAGCAGAGCCGCTCGCGAACAAGCTTGAATTCGGCTCGATAAAAGCTTGTTCATTCGGCTCGAAAACCTTAACGAGTTCGAGATCGAGCCCGAACTTCTATTCACGAACAGTCTTAACGAGCTCGAGCTTGTTCGCGAGCTCTTAACGAGCCGCTCGCAAGCTTTAATATAATAATATTATATTATTTAATTTATATATATATATATATTAAAAAAATCAAAAAAATAATAAAAATAATAAAAAGCTCGTGAGCTCATTCGCGAACGTGTTCGTGAGCTCGGCTCGTGAACTCGTTCACAAACAGGCTCGCGAGCCGCTCGCGAACAGATTCGAACCGAGCTCGAACACTGAGTTCGGCTCGTTAAGCTTAACGAGCCGAGCTCGGCTCGACTCGTTAAGCTCGCGAGCCGAGCTCGAGGTCGGCTCGTTTACAGCCCTAGGGCCATGGTAGGCACAAATCAGACATGGCAAATGAAAAGGAGGAAATGGAATTCGAATTCTAGAAGCTCAGCGAGGAGGAGACTGACGTTCCCGCCATGGTTCGGTAAGGGATTCTTCTATCTTTATCACTAGATCACACCACCACACTCTCTTTAATTTCTATATCTCGAAAAGCTCTGAAATTATTAGCGTGGAATCTACAGAGTATTAAAAATAATCTTACCATAACTTCCTTGAAAACTCTCATCAAGTTGCATAGCAGAAATTTTCTTGCCTTACTTGAATCTCTTACCAATAGGGATGATGCTTTAAGCATAATAAAACAAATAGGTCTAGGTTTTACTAAATCCTTCAGGGTTGAGTCTTGTGGTTTCTCTGGAGGTATCTGGCTGCTCTGACCATCACACATAACTACTGAAATACTTAGTTTTGATTGGCAGTATGTGCATATTTCTTTATCATCATGTATGTTTCCTACTTTCTCTCTCACTGTTGTCTATGGAAGTCCTGTCTCGCAGGTTAGGCCTGCACTTTAGGCCCAGTTTTCACATCTCCCACTCACGGATAACAAGCTGTGGGTATCTATGGGAGATTTTAATGCCTATGTCTCGACTCAGGACAAGCGCAGTGTGCGAAAATCAAATGGATGCTGATTATTTAACTGTTGGATTTGTGATGCAAGAATGGAGCCACTTGGGTTCACAGGGCTCAGGTTCACGTAGGCTAGGGGCTTGTGCCATGAGCATCTTGACTGGGTACTAGCAAATGATGAACTTCGAAGTATAACAGACTCGATCGAGGTACAACATCTGGCCTGGTTAGCCTCAGATCATTCACCAGTCGTTACAACACTAATAGCTAGTACTGGGGAGTCCAACACTCTTGGAAAGTTTAGATATTGCGTGCATGGGAAGCTCATGATCTCTGGGACAATTGGTTGATCCGTATGTGGAGACAAAATATCCCCCTGGTTGAGGCACTGGACAGTTTACAAGAAAACATCAAAATCTAGAAAATAGATTATTTTGGCGACATCTACAAAAGGAAGAAACGAACTCTGGGCAGATTGGCAGGCTTGCAAAAAGTGCTCTTGGCCAGGAACTCACAATATCTGATGGATCTAGAAATGGAGCTCCGGAGAGACCTTGAGAAGATATGTTTACAAGAAGACTCTTGCATAAACAAAGCAGTAGATGACGGTGGATCAGATATGGTGACAAGAACACAAAGCTATTCCATTCAAGGCTTAAGATGAAGACTGGTAATAAAAAAACCTGCCACCATTCGGTTGGACTCAAGTTTCTGGTGCACTGATCCTCCTTAGCTACTCCGGGAAGTCATAAAATTTTTACAAAAGCAGTTTGCAGAGGAAAGTTATTCCCTCCCTCGAATTGCACAACTATTTCCTATTCGTGGCTCTTTCACTAAACTTTCAGAGGCTCGCCTTCAGTTACTATCCAGAGATGTATCAGAGGATGAAACCAAAACTACACTATTCAGTATACACCTGGACAAAGCTTTTATCCCTGATGGCTTTCCTACAGGTTTATACCAATACAACTCGCAGACCCTATCAAGCTCTATCTTAGCATTCGCTAAAGACACTTTTCATTCTGGGGTTCTTGATCCCACGGTAAACAGAGGAATGCTCACCCTAACCCCGAAGATAGATCACCCTGAAAAGTTTGAGTATTTTTGGCTGATCTCCCTTCTCAACATCAATGCCAAACTGATCACTAAGATAATTGCCAATAGACTCAAGATGGTTAAGCCTCAGCTGATAAACCCATCACAGACCAGTTTCATTAAGGGGAGGCAAATATGTGATAGTATCATTGCAGCTCAGGAGGCAGTGCATACGTTCTGAAATTGTAAAGGTAGATCACCTTTATGACATTAAAGCTTGACTTTGCAAAAGCTTTCGACAGAATACGATGGTCCTTTATCCACGCCCCCCTCGAAGATGCCAGAATCCCAGACATATTATCCAAAGTCATCATGTCATCTTTGTATACAAACTCATTGCAAATCATTTGGGACGGTCAGAAGGGCTAGAGCTTCAAATCATCTTCTGGTGTGAGGCAAGGCGACCCTATTTCCCCGTACATGTTCATACTTTGTTTGGAGCGACTGTCACAGCTCATTCAGAAGAGCATTGATGAAGGAAAATGGAAGCCGTTCCTCTTTGGGAAAAGAAAATTCTCACTCTTGTATCTTATGTATGCTGATGACATCTTTATGTTCTCTGAGGCTTCAATGGATCAAACACAAAACATCCAAAATCTGCTTGAGACATTCAGGACTTTCTCAGGTCTGAAGGTTAATGGGAGAAAGTACGAACTATACTTCTCCAAAAACACATCCCAAGAGACTGCTGAGGCTATTAGTATGTCCCTTGGTATCCCAAAGGTGGGCAGCTTGGGCAAATACCTCAGAATGTCCCTGACTCTCAGTACATCTCCGATTGATCTACACCAAGATATCATTGACAAAGTGAAAGAAAAACTCGCAAAATGGAACCCTCACCTTATCTCACAAGCTGGGAGACTCACACTTCGTAAATCTGTCCTGGATGCCTTGCCGGTATACAAATTGCAAACCGTAACTCTCCTAAAAGCCATCTACAGGAAAGTTGACAGCCTCATTAAGAACTTCTTATGGGGAGGAACTCTTGAGGATAAAAAGCAATCACTCATCAATTGGGACATTTGTTGCAGGCCAAAAAAGATTGGTGGATTAGGTCTCCGGAAAATTTAAGACATGGGTCTAGTGCTGATGCTAAAGCTAGTATAGGAACTTATTGCTGGAACCTTTAAACCATGAATGGCAATCCTCGTAGCTACGTACAAGTTTACTTGGCAGACCTGCTATCGGGGAGGCCAAACATAGCCATTAGCTCCGCGCTCTGGCGGCTGCTAAAGAAACTATTTCCACTCATTCGTCAATGCATAGCTTGGCACCCTGGCGATGGAACCACAATCAAGTTCTGGTTTTATAGTTGGTCCAGTCTCAAGGAGTCGCTGTATCCTTTTGCATCTAATACGATTCCATCTTCTGACTTATATTCTACTGTCTCTTGTTATGTGTTGTCTACTGGGGAATGGAATCTGCCAAAACTGACTGCATATCTACCACTTGATGCTGTCGACAAGATAAGAACACTTATACCACCAATGGCAATAGCTGGTCCAGATCATTTCTGCTGGAAATGGACGGCATCAGGAAGTATACAAATGCCTCCGCTTTCACTTTCTTATTTAGTTCTTCATGGCCAGATTCTAATATTAAATGGGATTCTCTATGACATCTACCTCTGCAGGAAAACATTGAGCTATTTCAATGGAAGGCAGTAAAGGGGATCTTATGGACAAATGTTGAACGAACACAGCATAAATTGTCCGCAACCCTCTTCTGTGATTTAGGTGGGAATGTTGAATCCATCCTCCATGTTTTACGTGACTGTTACAGGGCCAAACTGATATGGTGGAGCCTAAAATCATCACTGCCTTACCAATTTTGGAGCCTTAATGACTCAACGCAGTGGCTAACCTCAAATTTATTCTCGTCTTGCAGTGCTACTGATTGGTCTTTATGTTTTGCAGTAACTTGTTGGGTTCTCTGGCACTGTCGTAATGCAGAAATCTTTCAAGGCAAACCAATAACTGGAGTGGGCAGTATTTTCCAATTTTGGGCAATCACGCAGGCCACAAAGAAAGCTTTCTTAATGGAGAGGAGAACATCTCTAGCATCAAGCATTTCATCTGTTGTGACGTGAGCTGCTATCAGCAAAGATTGTACCTTTATACAGATGCTGCTGTAACACATGGTGATGGAAAAGCAACAGTTGCTCGTCACTTCCAAACCTTATGTGGAGTAAGAAAACTCGGTTATAGTCTATTCCTTGGGAGATGCCCGCCCCTCATAGCAAAACTTTGGGGAATATGGCATGGCCTCAATTTGCCATCACTACAGGGATTTGATAATATCCAATTATTTACAGATTGTGAAGAGGCAGTGCAGCTTCTAAATGATCAGGACCAAATACGTGGTGGTCTATCCATTCTACGGGCTATCAAAACTCTACCAAAGGATTTCCAAGCTGCGAAAATTACTTGCATCCCGATAGATGCCAATGGCCAAACAGACTTGATGGTCAAAAGTGCCTTAAACCATGATTATTATGTGATGAAGATTTTCTTCGAAAAAGCCATTAAATTGGTCAATGCACTTTGAGGCCAAAAGCAATCTGGATAGAATGCTTCCTTACCAATTGGAGAATGCCTGGTCTCCTGTGAGCACGCCGTAGCTGCCTCTCTTGATGCCCATGAACCTAGTTGCTTTTAAGCCCCCTTGAAAGGTATTCGTAGTTTTTCTGCTCTCGACCGAGTTTTTTTGTAAATACTCTTACTTTTATCCAATGTATTAAAAAAAGATCTACTTTTTTACACAAGTATAATCTTGTTTTTTGCATTAGTTTGGTTTGCAGTTTCATTATACCCCATATACAGATGAGTAGATGAGCCATATTCTCGAGCATGATTTTTTGCTATGGACGTACGATGGGCCCATCTTTTTTGACGATTTGGTCGAGTTCGTGCATAGTAAACATACCATTCACCAATTTGGCTGGACTCAGGGGATCCCACAAGGGGTGGACGTTGAAGAAGAAGCACTGGCACACAGGCAGGTGACGGAGTGGAATGGACGGCGCAATTGGAGAGTTTATATGAACTAATATGTTGGTATGTGTGCAGATCGTTATCAACACGCCCTATTCGATCATGTCAGAGTTGTAGGAATGCCAAGTACCTGGGCAGATGGCTATCGGTTTTGGGCCGACCAGCACAGCCGCAGATTTTGCACTCCCTTGCACCCGGTGGAGTTAGTTGGTGTGCTAGTTGATTTAGTGTCTTTCCTAGCTCTTGTGGTATGTTTATACTTATTTTATTTTGTGAGATTACACTTATTTTATTTTGTTAAATTATATTTATTTAATCTTATAAATATTTAAATATATAGGCAGAAGATATATTTGAAAAGACAGACAGCCCAAGGCTGACGACTCAAGAATGGTTAACATCAGTTGGTGTGAAATTACATAAAAGGTTATGAGGCGAAGTGGATGACGAGACGGTCCCTATCCAGGCTCCTCCTAGTCAGCGTACTACCGATCAATTAACACAACAGAGGATGCATCACGATCATGAGACACATGCTTCACACTAACCAACTAATCTTGGGCCGCTCTACTGCCAACCACGCGGAAGGGGGCGAGTATTGGGGGCAGGAAGGGTTGCGCTGAAGCCTTCAGCGCTATTCTTAAACCTCGCTGGAGAGTTCAGTGCGGACTCCTTAATTACGTATTATGAATTTCGCGTTGAAGCTTTCTGTGCGGTTTATCCTGCCGTGCTGAAGGCTTTACCGTGGCAGGATATTTTAGCAACTAGAGGCTTTGACAGGATAAAGACAAAAATTGACCCACTGGTATATATTATCTTTATTTAAAGATATTGTACAACTAAAAATTAAGAAAAATTACATAAAAACAACATCTGAGTTTGATAATCAAATTGAAGTCGGTAATAATTATACTGTCACCATCCAAAAACATTATAAGTAAAAACCCATAAAAATAAAGAAATCATAAAATAATAGGTACACATATCTATGATCAATTGCGCAGCAAAGGTAGATTGAGGAACTACAATGTTATAGAATGGGAGAGGGAGCCGCGTGAATGTACAAATGAACCATCAGGTGGGTGAGCATTAAAATTTTGTTTTGGGCCAATAGTGGGCTGCTAATGTAGGTTGTAAATATGCACATTTGGTGCCCATGAATAAAAATTCATATTTGTCTTGCTAAAAAAAATTGGTACACATCTAAATGACATCGGAGTGCATATCAAATTTAAAGCACACGTCTTGCTAATAATTATGTCGACATCCGTTTCGACATGAGTTGCGAGTTGATGGATAATGTGAAGGGATGAAAAATCAATAATATAATGATAAAAATAATACAAAAATTAAAAAATATATAATAAACAGAAACCAAAAGTAAAACCAAAATCAAAACCAAAACCAAAATGCTATTCCTATTCCTATTCCTAAATCCCCAAAGTATAATTGTAGTCGCACTTATTCCCTATCTTATTTTTATAGAAAGTAACAAGTAACTTTAAAAAAAATCAAACAAGTAAATTTTAATTCATTAATAAAAATAAAGGCGTACAAAAAGATTTGTCTGTTTTTACCAACCAATGACAATGACGCAACTTTTGTGGCATGCTACACTCGTTACAGAAATCGAAAATATGATATTTTATTTCTTGAAAATATACAAAGCCACAAATGAAATTATATCATTATTTTATAAACAGAAAAAAAGATGTGCAAGTGCAATTTAAAAATCAATTGTATGCTTTTCAGGTAAACTGTCGACTTGGATGTATTAACGAAAAAAAAGAAGGTATTAATTAACGACACCGATTTCACGGTGATTTGATTGTTCATGTTTTAAAGAAATAGAAAAGAAATATATTAAAAGAACATTGGTGCAATAATAATAAAATATTAATAATATTGTTATTATAAACTTTTTTTCGGGTGATACCAACAATCGTACCATTAACCTTACACGTCCATCTACTCACCAACATTAGGTGAAGGTCATGATTTGTATATCCACTTACCAGTTACTAGTACTTGGCCTATGGTTAATGTTAGGAATTCAGATAAGTGAAAAACGAAAAATAAAAAATAAGACAAGAATATAAGATGTCAGGTAAGCCCTAATTTTCGCAAATTTCCTTTTACTTTTTCTTGTAAAATATTATAAATAAAATAAAATAAGGAGCAAGTTTGGAATTTTTATAAAATCATAGTGTAAATTAAAATTTTAAAACCATATGGTATAAATTAAAATTTATTCACTTTTTCAACTGTGCAAGTTTTTAAAATTATAAAACTTGTTTTTTCTGGGTCTGAGCTGTCCGAACAATCCAAATTTATATAAATCAATTTTCATAAAAAAAAATTGGGCTGGGCTGGGGTGCCACCCAGGCCCATCCGCCCCTGCTAGCTCCCCTTGGGGAAATAAATGATCTATGCATTTTATTTGGTGATTATGAAGACAACAAGCGCATTTGGAAACTAGATATATTCCCTTAGTTTGAATTCTATCATCTACTCCTATTATACTATGTAAGACCCTACTTACATGAATAAAAATTTTCAACGGTACAGCAGCATGCCAAATAGATCTTAAGATGTCTATAGATTGTGCTCTATGCCAGATTAGGGTCTACGTTGATTTTATTCAAAATTGGCCTAATATGTCTGGTTCCGAGCAACTTATGTCTCTACCCTTGTGTATGGGCAACTGAGTGATTTTATGTCGTATATTTACAGGAACAATGTCTCTAAGGGAAGGGGAGGGCCAACCCAGTTCATTAAAAGTGTGTTTAATCAAGATGGCTGGATATGTGACCAAACAACAATCTTGTAGAGTTTTATCATCTACCCATTTGTCTGACCAAAAGCTAAAATCATCCGTGCCTACCATCCAGGTGATATTTAAGCTCATAGTGTGTTTTATCCGTCAACTTTATTCTTAATTTCAAAATTAGAGAAGTGAATAAGCTGTTTCTTTTTCTCCATTGGTATAAGGGTGTACCTAGATAGGTGATTGGGAGGTGAGTGTGTTTTGGTCTGGTCCAGTTCACTATGGAGCGTATTCTAGTTCTTGGAGCCTTCCTAGAGAGGATGAAATTACATTTATGTAAGTTTATTTTCTGTCCCGAGCAATTTTCATATATATTTCAGTAGGTTAAAGCAAGCTTCTGGGGCTTTTTGGAACCATCAGTAAAGATTATCAAGTCATCACCATATGCTAGGTGGGAGATGCCTTAACAGCCTGGTGGAACTTTGTAAGAGGACCGATACCGGAATACCAGTTGGACAGGCCTAGACAAGGCAACCCTCTTTCCCCGATACAAGGCAAGGTTGGTGGCAAAGGGTATAGTCAAACATACGGCATAGATTATGATGAGACCTTTGCACCCATGGCGAAGATGAGTACTGTGAGGACACTTGTCTCCCTGGCGGTTAATGGAGGATGAAAGTTGCACCAGCTTGATGTAAAGAATGCATTTCTTCACGGTGACTTACTTGAGGAGGTGTACATGGAGATACCTCCTGGGTTTGAGACCATGGATAAAGTGGGTAAGGTGCTTAGACTCAAGAAATTTATTTATGGATTGAAGCAGTCTTCCCGAGCGTGGTTTGACAGATTTCGCAGAGCTATGACTGGCATGGACTATCGGCAGATTAATGCTGATCATACAGTATTTTTCAGGCGTCATAAGGGTCATATTACCATTCTGGCGGTATATGTGGATTATATGATCATTACTGGTGATGATGAGAATGAGATTGTTGAGCTGAAGGAGAAGTTGGGAAGAAAGTTTGAAGTGAAGGATTTAGGACCACTTCACTACTTCTTTGGTATTGAGATAGTGCATGGGGTGGATGAGATAGTTCTGTCATGGAGGAAGTACACACTAGACCTCCTTACTGATACTGGGATGTAAGCCAGCAGTCACACCTATTGACCAAAGGGTCAAGTTGAGAGCAGATGGAGGAGTCCGGTCACTCAGGACGTCAGGAGAGATACCAGAGATTGGTGGGTAGATTGATCTATTTGACTCACACCCGACCAGACAGATCATTTGCTGTGAGTGCAGTGAGTCGTTATATGCATGATCCTAGGAAGGATCATATGGATGTTGTATATCATATTCTGAGATACTTGAAGAGTGCACCAGGCAAGGGACTTATATTCAAGAAGAGTGATCACTTGGATATTGAGGGATTCTGTGATGCTGATTGGGCTAGTTGTGCTGATGACAGGAGGTCTACCTCAGGGTATTGCATGTTTGTAGGAGGTAATCTGGTTTCATGGAAGAGTAACAAACAACAGGAGGAAGGTTTTCATCTGTCCCTTCCAAAGATCACAGGCAGTAGGGAAATTCATATATTGCTATGCAATATCATCGCACATGTTCTTCGTAATCCAATCATAAACCGGGAGGTCCCGTTCCCACAACCGGCGGTACCCTGGTTCTCCCTTTTCGGGTGGAGCCAGATCGCCCGTAATATGCTCCATACGACCCCTGCACCTGATAGCAATTTTCATTTGTCGTCGTCATATTGAGTAATTGTGGTTGTTCAACACCTCTTTGAGGTTAACATCTCCTTGGCCCCCACTGGTTGCCCTTCGTCCCCTGACGCAGGCACGATCTGTTTATTTCCGAGTATGGTGGCGAGTTGTTCTCCCAACACTCTGGCCGCCTCGCAATTGCTTTCTGTTCCGTCATAGTTGTCACCGTCTCGGGATTGGTAGATGACGAAACTTGGGATTCAATTCCCTGCTCCGATACCATGAAGACGCATAATAATCACACACGAATACATGAACACAAGATATACGTCGTTCAGCTTAGCCTACGTCCACGGGAGAAAAGTAGTTCTTCTTATTTCTTCACACTTTTCTTCCTCATATTTTTACGGTCTTTATAGAGATACAAGGAAGGACTTTCTCCATACATGGTAAGTTCTAATCCCGAGATTTATGGTAACTAAATCCCGAGAAATAGGAGGGGAAGATTTGAGTAAATCTTCCCCTTACTTAATTCACGGACTAATAAGGTAAAAAGTCTTTCGACGATTTGACTTGATTAGAAGATATTAAGACAGTTTAGTATTTTATTTCTTTTCTTCCTTTTTTTAATGCCTTTTAAATAAAAAGACAATAAAAGTAAATCAAAAATGAAATAAAAGGTTACATTTCAAAATAGGATTGTCGCGGAGATTACGTATCCAATTATTTCCTAAGATTGGCTTCAATTTCACACTATGACAATCCAAAGATGAAAGATGCCAAAGCCATAGAGACAGACAACAAAATCTATATTGAAAAGAGAAAAGAGATCATCCTATAAGTTTAATTCAAACCTGTGAAATATTCTATCTGTTCGAACATACGAAATACGTTCTATTGGGCAGAGACCAATAATATAAATCCCAATACGACAAACTTTTTGCCTCTTCCCAGTAGCAAGCATATAAAAATATATAGAAATCAATTCACAATGACCACTGCCGGAACGGAAGGAAAAAAAACATCAATGAATATCCATATATTCAATACGAAAAATTGCCCAAAATAACTAACGAAACCCATAAGCGTATAGAATGATGTATACTTGTGTTTGTGAAAGAACCCTTTTTCAAAAAGTCCCTACCTATCCCCCGGAACATGGTGAAAAATAAAATTGAGCACACATAGTAATACAGTGATGTACAATTCACAAGATGTTGGAGTAAGGTAGGAGTATTGACGTGGCTATTCGATAATGAGTGGGGGCATTGAACAAAAAAATAGTTAAACATGCAAAGCCACAACTTATGCTAAAGAATCCACATTTTCAAGCTTACAATCAACGTTTCATATCAATTTCTGAACTTATCTGAAACATCCATTGGCACGTTAACTTCTACCTGAATGGGTTGAATGAGGATAAGCCGACAAATAATAAGATTTATGGTAATGGTAAAGGTAAAATACTCTATGTACTACCGAATGATTAATGATTAATGGATGCAGGGTCATCTTGATAATGATAATGAAACCAAAATCGTGAAACAAAAAACAATTGTTGGAACCGTCGATGTTGTGTCTATTATAAAGAAATTTTGAAAGCTCATAAAATTGAAGGATACCTCAATAAACATTTGAAATTGAAACATTGGCTTATGTGTCTCTGGTGGGCTCCAAAACGGCCTAGCTTCACTTACGGAGAAATACCTCTGATGAAAAGTAGCATGTATAATATTACTTCTTTTTAAGGATAGACATCACACTCTGAGGCAATGGAGATCTTTAAATTCAAAGGAAAAGTAGGCCTGAGAAAAGAAATGACGATCATGACATGCAAGAAAACACCATCCGAAAATAAAATGCAACCTACAAATGTGTGGAAAATAAGAACATATGTAACGCCGAAGTTGCTAATTTTGATGTTATTTTGTTGGAGACAAAACGATTTCATCAGTGAAACCAAAGTGGCAGAGATTTGATATCATTACAGTAAAGGGAAGCCAAAGTGGCAGCATTCCTTCGGAAATAGGCAGTAGAACATTTAAAAAAAATTAGCACCCAAAGTGGCAGCAATCCTTCAGCAAATTCAGCAGCTAGCACAACATAAAGGAGGCTATTTCTAATTTCTAATTTATTTTCCTTTATTGAATGAAATGGACTAAAGGGGTGAGCTCTGGGGTGATAATTCTGTGCTGTTTTTAGTTTGATGATTTTGGGTTGGCTTTTTTGCTGGTAGAACCGAATGCCAAAAAAATTAGCACTTCACAATCCGAATGAATTGTTGGCAGCATTCCTTAAACCCAAAAAATTAGCCCTACATAATAACCGGAAACAGCAAAGTGGCAGATTAAATGCAAAAGAAAGAGCAAGGTGGCTAATAAAAGAACACAATACGATTTTTACGTGGGTCGGGAGGAATGCCTACTCCAAGTAAGAAGAACACTTCCATCTATTTTTTTCCTTGACTCTTCACTCATTGTTATGTACAATATTTATACATGATCCTTTTCTCTACTGTTCCCTATACATGCTCACATTAACTCCCAGGATTCACTCCCCTTAAATCCTGGGAGTTGATATGGGGAAGATTTATATAAATCTTCCCCATAAATGCCAATGACTGCTTACAACTGTCCCTTTGACCAACACTCTCCCTCAAGTTGGGTAGTGGGATGTCCAATGCCCAACTTGCACAATGAATCATGGAACACTCGTCCTGTAACTGCTTTGTTTAGGATATATGCCAATTGGTCTTCTGACCTTACAAATGGAAGGGATATAACTCGATCCTGTAGTTTTTCCTTGATAAATGTCGATCAATCTCCACATGCTTTGTCCTATCATGTTTGTTGGACGTTAAACGTAATTATGGCATAATGTAATTAAGGGTTACATTGTAATTAATATGTTTAATTGTAATTTATGTAATTAATACATTAAATGGGCTTTGGCCCATTAAGGTCCATATCTAC
>JAOYMZ010028970.1:0-16969 GCA_025802335.1 Pinguicula primuliflora | reverse complement strand
CATCCCACTGTGAGATAAAAAATCTTTCATTTGTTGATTCACAAACTCCCCCCCCCCCCATTATCAGACCTTACAACCTGGATTTTGGTGTGAAACTGGGTAAAAAAACATGCGGTAAAACTGGGAGAAAGTTTCAAACACTTCGGATTTATGATGAAGGCAATATACCCAAGTCATCCTAGAGTAATCGTCAATAAATAAAACAAAGTAACAAAATCCTTATCCCCCAATTGAGGAAGAAGGACCCCAAACATCAGAATGCACTAACGAAAAAATGTTCAAAACACAAGTATTCGAAAGTGGGAAAGACTGTCTATGGCTCTTAGCCAAAATGTAAGTTTCACAATTTAAAGGGGTACGAGAGGCTTGAGGGAATAACCGACAGAGGTACTTATGGGACGGGAGACCAAGTTGCCGTTGCCACAACAAACTTTGAGTCTGGGTAGAATCATGAGTCAAGAGTGTCTGTTCCGGCATCGAGTCCACTTCGTCAACATAGTACAGACCATTCCTCTCAGTGTCACACCCAATTATCCTCCTCGAACGGATATCCTGTAATACAAAAAATGACGAAAACATCATAACTACACAGTTTAGTTCCCACGAGACATGGCTAATAGACAGCAACTTATACGACAGAGATGGAACATATAAACAATTAGATAACCGGATGGATGATGAAATATCAATAACCCCAGCCACTTTGACCGAAGCAAATTCACCGTTAGCCATTTGAACTACTTTCTTCTTTGACTCCTGCATAAGAGTAATATCAGACCGATCATATGTAATTGTATCTGTAGCCTCGCAATCGAAAATTCATTGTCCATTTTTTTCGCTATCGGGCTGCTTAGCAACATTAACGGGCTTAATTGACAACCTTGGCCCAATAATTGTATCTTTATTTCCTGCAGAACTTCCTGGCCCAATAACTAATCGCGGCCCATTACTGTTAAAATCAGCACCATCCATATCATCCCCTGTACTGTCAAAAATACCCTCTGGAAAAAAATGGGCACCGGTTAAATCAGATGAACAATTACGTAATTTCACACACGCATCACCCTTCTTACCGGGACAAGACTTTGGGTCTGTAACTTTCTCTCGGGTCTCGACCTCCTTCGTTTTCTCCTCACGGCCGTTCCCTAGGTTTGCGATGGAGACGTCGCCAAGTACTCCTTCCGGCTGGCTCCTGTCTGTAATCGCCGCACGCCCTTGTCCCTTTCGTAGATGGCCATTGAATCGGTAACATTCTGCCTTCACATGCCCCATTATGTTGCAATATTCACAACGAACGTTTCTCCAGCGAGATGATGAAGTTGTCGGCCCTCGGCTTTCTGATTGTTGTCCGTTGGTCCATGGGTGCCGTGAATTTTAGATTCCTAGACGTGAATTCGGTCCCTGTGCTTCCCGAACAGATAGTCTAGCTCCAATTCCCGAGGATGGGTTTGGCAATGCGAAGGCTGCCGTGGAGTGTAGTATGACCTTCCGGGCGGCTTCCTGCTGAACAGTTGCATAAGCAACTTCTACTGAGGGTAATGGATTAAGCTTGAGCAAGTCTCTGATTATTGGCTCGTACTCGTTATTCAGACCGGCGAGAAATCCAAATAGACGGTGTTCGTCTTGAAATTGGTTGAATTTTTCGATATCCTTGATGGTTTCCATCGGGTTAGGCCGTCTACGGTCGATTTCAAGCC
The DNA here is from genome assembly GCA_025802335.1 of Pinguicula primuliflora. Taxonomy (NCBI): domain Eukaryota; kingdom Viridiplantae; phylum Streptophyta; class Magnoliopsida; order Lamiales; family Lentibulariaceae; genus Pinguicula; species Pinguicula primuliflora. The sequence goes on along the minus strand of JAOYMZ010028970.1, from coordinate 15,272 downwards.
ACAATGATGAACACTGTCCATAAAAGTCTTCAATTGTTGTCTCCCTGCTTGAGCCGATCCGCCCATGTAATTAGATCATAGATTTGAAGATTGTCCTCTCCCACGGTAAATGTTCGTTTCAGAATCCTGCACAGTTCATAGGAATTGGGATAATGTGCATACTTTTGCACTAATTTTCTCTCCATGGATCTCGTTGTCCATCCAAACACTTGTGAGTCCTATTCTCTCCATCTGGTATATCCGGATCTGATTCTTCTGGGGCTTTCGCCTCCCCGATAATGAATTTGAGACGCCCGCGTCCCACAATGAATACCTCCATTAATTTGGCCCAAAGTACGTAATTGTGATCATCCAGCTTGAATTCTATAACTGCTGATAAGTTCTAGTTTGGTTCTTCGGACTCCTGTGTGGAGGATATGAAGAAGCACTGATCTGAGTCTTCTGTTTCATGAACAACTGAAATTGTTCAAATTGGTTGGCAAGGTCGCCGGTGATTCCGAGTGGCACCGGGAGTTTGTCTCCCATGGTGCTCCGTGAACGAAAAAGTAGGTAGATGACTAGAATTTCAGGAACAATCCTGGTCTGATACCATAATAAGCGGAAATATAAAAGAAACGGAAGGATTTACGTGGTTCGGGAGAAATTCCTACTTCACGAGAAGAATGTTCTTCCGGTTTCTTTTTTTGATTGATTTTTTGTTCTTCTTTTCACTGGTACATATAGGGCTAGGTCACAATCTTCACACAATCACAATCCCTATAATTACGGGATTCTAATAAGGATAAGGAAGGGATTTATGATTATCCCTTCCTTATTTACAAATTCATTCCTTAACAGTTTTCTCTCTGTCCATGTGCCTCAGTGTGTGTATTTTGTGTTTTATGTGTGATGTCGAGAAAGTTTACATTGTGCGGAAGGCAGCAATGTCGGTACAATTTTTTTTGGTAAGTAAGTGTTTTATTGAGGTGAAAAAAATTTGATGTACAAAATTCATTATTTCGGCAGTGCCACACATTAAGCTTCTACTCTAGCATCTACTCATTCATGTTGCGATTTGCTTGATCTCTGAGTTCCATTTGGTCCAATACATCGAGGTGCAGCTCTGACATTTCGATCTCGAGTGATATTGCAGCATTGTTTCCCGCGCTTTTTCTAATAAATCTGATTGACTAGCTTGCATTTCCGTTTCCCGCTCATTCAATTATACTTTCTATTTTACCCGTTGTCGCCTATATTCACGCATCTTCTCAATTCGCTGACATTCTCGTGCCTTCAATTTACGAGAGAGCTTCGCTACAGGGCTTTCGTCATGATCCATAATTTGGAAGTTCAACAACATTTTCATCACCATCATCCTCACCTTCATTGTCATCCTCCAACATCAACTCATCATCAGTTGCTTCCTCCTCCACAACATCCTCTTCATTATCATTATCTTCTTCCCCTTCCCCCTTCATCCTCCTCATTAACATAAGGATTCTCATCAAGGTCACCAAATTCCTCCTCATTATAGTCTCTACCTCATTCCTTCATGAGGCTGCCAACCTCAGTAGCCTCGGAATCTATAGAATCCATATTTGGGTCCTGTCCAATGGATATATATTTGTTCATAACTCGACAACAAGTTTATAATAGACAATATAGAGATAGAAGTGTTTGATGCAATCCTCCAAATATAGGCATCTTTCAAGAATTAATAATTTCTCAGGAAATTTAACTCAATCTCATGTAGTAATTTACATACCTTTTCTTGCAAGTTTCTATTTTGCATCTCTTTGCCCTTTACCTTTACCTCAAGACCGGAATTAGCATCCTCTAACTTCTTGAGCTGAAGTTCAAATGTTGTCCTTTCAAGCCTCTGTTGCTGTACTTGTTTTGCTATTCTCGAGTTCCTATATTGTCGTGATAGCTTTCTCTCAAACAAGAGCTGTGTTTCCAATTCTTTACTCTGACAGTTGTTTGATGCAATCCTCAAAACATAAGCATCTGTCAAGAATTAATAACTGTTCGGGAAAAACAACTCAACCTCGTGTAGTAATTAGCATACCTTTTCTTACAAGTCTCTGTTTTCCATTTCTTTGTCCTTTACCTTTACCTCAAGATCGGAGTTAGCATCATCTAACTTCTTGAGCTGAAGTTGTCATGTTATTTTTCAAACCTCTCCTGCTGCACTTGTTCTGCTATTCTTGAGTCCCCATGTTGCCTTGTTAGCTTTCTCTCAACTAAGAGTTGTGTTTCCAATTCTTTAATCTGACAATTGTTTGATGCAATCCTATAAACATAGGCATCTTTCAAAAATTAATAACTGTTCAGGAAATACAACTCAATCTCATGTACAATTAGCATATCTTTTCTTAAAAGTTTCTGTTTTTCATCTCTTTGTCCTTTACCTTTACCTCAAGATCGTGGTCAGCATCCTCTAACTTCTTAAGCTGAAGTTCACATGTTGTCCTTTCAAGTCTCTGCTGCAATTGTTTTGCTATTCTCGAGTCCCCATGTTGTCGTTCTAGCTTTTTCTCAACGAAGAGTTGTGTTTCTGATTCTTTAATCTTACAATTGTTTGAAGCAATCCTCAAAATTTAGGCATCTTTTAAAAATTAATAACTGTTCTGGAAATACAACTCAATCTCAAGTAGTAATTAGCATATCTTTTCTTGCAAGTTTCTGTTTTCCATCTCTTTGTTCGTTACCTCAAGACCGGAGTTAGCATCCTCTAACTTCTTGAGCTGAAGTTGACATGTTGTCCTCTCAAGCCTGTGCTGCTGCACTTGTTCAGCTATTCTTGAGTCCTCATTTGTCGTGCTAGCTTTCTCTCAACCGAGAGCTGTGTTTCCAATTCTTTAATCTGACAATTATTTGATGCAATCCTCAAAACACAAGCATCTTTCAAGAATTAAAAACTGTTTAGAAAATATAACTCAATCTCTTGTGGCAATTAGCATACCTTTCTTGCAAGCTTCTGTTTTCCATTTCGTTGTCCTTTACTTTTACCTCAAGACCTAAGTTAGCATCCTCTAACTTTTTGAGCTGAAGTTCGCATGTTGTCCTTTCAAGCCTCTACTGTTGCAGTTGTTCTGCTATTTTCGAGTCTCCATGTTGTCGTGCTTTTTTTTTCTCAACCAAGAGATGTCTTTGCAATTCTTTAATCTGACAATTGTTTGATGCAATCCTCAAAACATAGGCATCTTTCAAGAATTAATAATTATTTAGGAAATACAACTCAATCTCAAGTAGCAATTAGCATACCTTTTCTTGCAAGTTTCTGTTTTCCATCACATTGTCCTTTACCTTTACATCAAGACCAGAGATAGCATCCTCTAACTTCTTGAGCTAAAGTTTACATTTTTTCCTTTCAAGCCTCTGCCACTGCACTTGTTCTGCTATTCTCGAGTTCCCATGTTGTCGTGCTAGCTTTCTCTCAACCAAGAGCAGTGCTTCTGATTCTTTAATCTGACAATTGTTTGATGCAATCCTCCAAACATAGGCATCTTTCAAGAATTAATAATTGTTCAGGAAATTCAACTCAATCTCATGTAGCAATTAGCATACCTTTTCTTGCAAGTTTCTATTTTCTGTCTCTTTGTCCTCTAGTTTTACCTCAAGACCGGAGTTAGCATCCTCTAACTTCTTGAGCTGAAGCTCACATGCTGTACTTTATGCCTCTACTGTAGCTCTTGTTTTGCTATTCTCGAGTTCTCATGTTGTCGTGCTAGCTTTCTCTCAACCAAGAGCTATGTTTCTGAATCTTTAATCTGACAATTGTTTGATGCATTCCTCAAAACATAGGCATCTTTCAAGAATTAATAACTGTTCAGGAAATACAACTCAATCTCATGTAGCAATTAGCATATATTTTCTTGCAAGGTTTTGTTTTCCATCTCTTTGTCCTTTACCTCAAGACCGGAGTTAGCATCCTCTAACTTCTTGCGCTGAAGTTTACATGTTGTCCTTTCAAGTCTCTGCTGCTGCACTTGTTCTGCTATTCTCGAGTCTCCATGTTGTCGTGCTAGCTATTTTCTAATCAAAAGTTGTGTTTTCAATTCTGTAATCTGATAATTGTTTGACGCAATCCTCAAAACATAGACATCTTTCAAGAATTAATAACTGTTCAGAAAATACAACTCAATCTCATGTGGCAATTAGCATATCTTTTCTTGCAAGTTTCTGTTTTCCATCTCTTTGTCCTTTACCTCAAGATCGGAATTAGCATCCTCTAACTTCTTGAGCAAAAGTTTACATGTTATCTTTCAAGCCTCTGCTGATGTGCTTATTCTGCTATTCTCGGGTCCACTTGTTATCGTGCTAGCTTTCTCTCAACCAAGAGCTGTGTTTCCAATTCTTTAATCTGACGATTGTTTGATGCAATCCTCAACACATAGGCATCTTTTAAGAATTAAAAATTATTCAGGAAATACAACTCAATCTCATGTAGCCGTTAGCATACCTTCTCTTGCAAGTTTCTATTTTTCATCTGTTTGTCCTTTACCTTTACCACAAGACCGGAGTTAGCATCCTCTAACTTCTTGAGCTAAAGTTCACATGTTGTCCTTTCAAGTCTCTGTTGCTGCACTTGTTCTGCTATTTTCGAGTCTCCATATTGTCATGCTAGATTTCTCTCAACCAAGAGCCGTGTTTCCGATTCTTTAATATGAAAATTGTTTAATGCATTCCTCAAAACATAAGCATTTTTCAAGAATTAATAATTGTTCAAGAAATACAACTCAATCTCATGTAGCAATTACCATACCTTTTATTGCAAGTTTCTGTTTTTCGTCTCTTTATCCTTTATCTAAAGACAGGAGTTAGCATCCTTTAACTTCTTGGGCTGAAGTTGACATGTTGTCTTTTCAAGCCTCTGCTGCTGCTCTTGTTTTGCTATTCTCAAGTCCACATATTATCGTGCTAGCTTTCTCTCAACCAAGAGCTGTGTTTCCAATTCTTTAATCTTACAATTATTTGATGCAATCCACAAAACATAAGCATCTTTCAAGAATTACTAACTGTTCAGGAAATACAACTCAATCTCATGTGACAATTAGCATACATTTTCTTGCAAGTTTCTGTTATCCATATCTTTGTCCTTTACCTTAAGAACAGAGTTAGCATCCTCTAATTTCTTGAGCTGAAGTTCACATGTTGTCCTTTCAAGCCTCTGCTACTGCACTTTTCTGCTATTCTCGAGTCCCTATGTTGTATTGCTAGCTTTCTCTCAACTAAAAGTTGTGTTTCCAATTCTTTAATCTGACAATTATTTGATGCAATCCTCAAAATATAGGCGTCATTCAAGAATTAATAATTATTCAGGAAATACAACTCAATCTCATGTAGCAATTAGCATACCTTATCTTGCAAGTTTTTATTTTCTGTCACTTTGTCATTTATTTTACCTCAGGACCGGAGATAGCATCCTCTAACTTCTTGAGCTGAAGTTCACATATTGTCCTTTCAAGCCTCTGCTGTTGCACTTATTCTGCTATTCTCTAGTGTCCATGCTGTCGTGCTAGCTTTCTCTCAACCAAGAGTTGTGTTTCCAATTCTTTAATCTGACAATTATTTGATGCAATACTCAAAACATAGGCATCTTTCCAGAATTAATAATTGTTCAGGAAATACAACTCAATCTCATATAGCAATTAACATACTTTTTCGTGCAAGTTTCTGTTTTCCATCTCTTTGGCCTTTACCTTTACCTCAATACTCGAGTTATCATCCTCTAACTTCTTGAGCCGAAGTTCACATGTTGTCCTTTCAAGCCTCTGCTGCTGCACATGTTCTGCTATTCTCGAGTCCCTATGTCGTCGTGTTAGCTTTCTCTCAATCAAGAGCTGTGTTTCCAATTCATTAATCTGAAAATTGTTTGATGTAATCCTCAAAACATAGTCATATTCCAAGAATTAATAACAATTCAGGAAATACAACTCAATCTTAGCATACGTTTTCTTGCAAGTTATTCGCATCGCACTACATTAGCTTGTGTTCGTTGTATACTACATTAGTTCTGTTGTATACAATGAAACATCCCAACGAAAACAAGATTTACAAACTCATCTGGTGCTCCAACAGAGAACATACTATATTTTTTTGTCATTCTTTGTAACTTCTAAGAGTTGCTTGATGAAGAATTATCCGCAGTCTTCTTACATACAACTCCAAATATGTTGTGCTTGCAGGTCAAGGGAAGCCTGGAGAAAAGTGCAGCAAACATCTCAGCGATGGTGCAGCGGTTTGAGGATTCGGACAGTTTATCCAAGACCCTTCTGCAGTCATGTTCCATCGACTCATGTTCGGGTCCATTTGATCCGGCGATACAGTTGACACAGGATAGTCCCTAGTTGGATAGCCATAGAAAGCATTCAAGGAAGTTCTACAGTGGCAAGGAGGAGGTGTAGGAGATGAAAGTTTCTCATTATCATATGTTTTCCAAGTAGTTGAATGTGGACTGAACATTACCAGCTGGCAGAAATTAGCAGGTTCCTTGAAACCATTGGTGGAATGAACACCAAAGTACTGGGATGAGATGGGACTAGAAGATAGGATCTCATTCCTGTTAATATCAAGAAAACTGATTCTCCACAAGTGCTTTAAACTCAATAAAACTTTTGAAAACATCAGATTTGGTGACAAGTGGATATAACCATGTGAAATGTGAAAAATTATCAATAAAAATAACATAATAACAAAACCCAATGTTGGATGAAATAGGTGACGTCCATACATCAGAATGAATTAAGTCTAACGGACAACTAGAATAACGTTCAGAAGAAACAAATGGCATTTGTTAACCCTTTCCTAACTGACAAACTTCGCAGAAATCTAAGTGACTGGAACCCAAGACAGGTAGTTTATTAAGTTGAACTAATCGACTAACTATGAGAGCAACAGAATGACCTAATCTTTCATGCCAGTTATTAAATGACGCCTTCACACCAACCATACCCGTCAAGGCATATTTAGAATTCAAGGCTTTTGACAGGTTCACCGGATATTGGCCATTGACACTAGGTCCTTGCAGGAGTGTCCTTCCCGTTTTGTTGTCCTTCACAAAATAACCATATTTAGTTAAAATGAAGAAACAATTATTATCCTAACAGAAATTATATATGGAAAGTAATTTGGCAAAAGTATTTGGACAGTGAAAAACGTTAGAGAGAACAATTGAACCAGAAGGGGTAGGGTAGGTTAATGAGTCAGTGTGCTGAATTTTGAGAATTTCTCCATTACCAGGGACCATTCAATGAATTCGGGATTGGCAACCTTCGTCTCTGCACCACTAGTTTGTGGGAGAATTGCATCGGGACATGGTGAAGAGCCATCGACAATAGTCATCCGATCATAACTTCATAGAACTGGAGCAATCTGCGACATCCAGGTTAAGTAATTATTCAAATCAAGCTTTACTGATATACTTAGTGAGAGATTGGGATACGAAAACGCCATAGGATTTGATTTCTGGTAGTTTATGGATGAATGACGAATATGGTTGAACAAAATCTAAAAACACTAATTTCTGTTTCTCTGATGGCGTTCTCGAATTACTAACTGTTCAGGAAATACAACTCAATCTCATGTGGCAATTAGCATACATTTTCTTGCAAATTTCTATTATCCACATCTTTGTCCTTTACCTTTACCTTAAGACCGGAGTTAGCATCCTCTAATTTCTTGAGCTGAAGTTCACATGTTGTCCTTTCAAGCCTCTGCTGCTGCACTTTTCTGCTATTCTCGATCCCTATGTTGTATTGCTTGCTTTCTCTCAAACAATTGTCAGATTAAAGAATTGGAAACACAACCCTTGATTGAGAGAAAGCTAGCACGACAAAATGGGGACTCGAGAATAGCAGAACAACTGCAACAGCAGAAGCTTGGAAGGACAACATGTGAACTTCAGCTCTAGAACTTAGAGGATGATAACTCCGGTCTTGAGGTAAAGGTAAAGGTAAAGGACAAAGAGATGGTAAATAGAAACTTGCAAGAAAATGTATGCAAATTGCTACATGAGATTGAGTTGTATTTCCTGAACAGTTATTAATTCTTGAAAGATGCATATGTTTTGAGAATTGCATCAAACAATTGTCAGATTAAAGAATCGAAAACACAGCTCTTGGTAGAGAGAAATCTAGCACGACAGCATGAGGACTCGAGAATAGCAGAACAAGTGCAGCAACCGAGGCTTAAAAGGACAACATGTGAACTTCAGCTCAAGAAGTTAGAGGATGCTAACTCCGATCTTGAGGTAAAGGGAAAGGACAAAGAGATTGAAAACAAAAAACTTGCAAGAAAAGGTATGCTAATTGCTATATGAGATTGAATTGTATTTCCTGAATAGTTATTAATTCTTGAATGATGTCTATATTTTGAGGATTGCATCAAATAATCTTTCAAGGATTAATAATTGTTCAGGAAATACAACTCAATCTCATGTAGCAATTAGCATACTTTTTCGTGCAAGTTTCTGTTTTTCATCTATTTGCCCTTTACCTTTACCTCAAGACTGGAGTTATCATCCTCTAACTTCTTGAGCCGAAGTTCACATGTTGTCCTTTCAAGTCTCTGTTGCTGCACATGTTCTGCTATTCTCGAGTCCCCGTGTCGTCAAGAGTTGTGTTTCCAATTCTTTAATCTGAAAATTGTTTGATGCAATCCTCAAACCATAGGCATATTTCAAGAATTAATAACAATTCAGGAAATACAACTCAATCTTAGCATACATTTTCTTTCAAGTTATTCGCATTGCACTACATTAACTTGTGTTCCTTGTATACTACATTAGTTCTGTTGTATACAATGAAACATCCCAACGAAAACAAGATTTACAAACTCATCTGGTGCTCCAACAGAGAACATACTATATTTTTTTGTCATTCTTTGTAACTTCTAAGAGTTGCTTGATGAAGAATTATCCGCAGTCTTCTTACATACAACTCCAAATATGTTGTGCTTGCAGGTCAAGGGAAGCCTGGAGAAAAGTGCAGCAAACATCTCAGCGATGGTGCAGCGGTTTGAGGATTCGGACAGTTTATCCAAGACCCTTCTGCAGTCATGTTCCATCGACTCATGTTCGGGTCCATTTGATCCGGCGATACAGTTGACACAGGATAGTCCCTAGTTGGATAGCCATAGAAAGCATTCAAGGAAGTTCTACAGTGGCAAGGAGGAGGTGTAGGAGATGAAAGTTTCTCATTATCATATGTTTTCCAAGTAGTTGAATGTGGACTGAACATTACCAGCTGGCAGAAATTAGCAGGTTCCTTGAAACCATTGGTGGAATGAACACCAAAGTACTGGGATGAGATGGGACTAGAAGATAGGATCTCATTCCTGTTAATATCAGTAGAGAGAATGCTGCTATTATCGTCTTTGCTGACCACCATTAAGTTTTTTCCCATCAGTCTCAGAACAGGATTAGAAGCAGATGGACTCGGAGATCCCGAATCGCCTACATGTGGATGTTGAGTCTCAAAATTACGCACCGAAACCGGGGCACGAGGACCTTCCAAGGATGAGATGGGGCTAAAAATGTAACCTTTGGCATTCGGTTCATAACCCATTGCAGTACATTGCTCCATATATTGAGAATCCGGATAATTCAGAGAAGCATCTCGTGAAGCTGCATCTTTAGTATTCGACAGTGATGAGGTTGCAGAAACTGGGGATTCTGATGAATTCACACCGACCACTTGGAGCTCATCCTCTGAAGAATGAATCCTGGTGGTGGTTAATGATGAATTTCCTTGGAGTTCTTCGGAACCAATTCGCCCAGGACTTGGTAAAAAGGAGCCAGGGGGTCCTGGTATGGGAATAGGATCGACATCAACATACGAATGTTGCTGAGAATCCATTTCACCCAAGACATGACTAGTTGGAGTAACAAAATCTTGGCCTAACTTATCAGTATGGAGCATCTCTCCTTCACTAAACACTAGTGAATCCTCGTAAGATTCGACATAATGGTGCGAATCCAACCGGACATTAGACGGACCAGCAGGATAAGCACAACCCAGGGATTTGCTATAAGCTGCACAGGTTTCTCCGTGGGTTGCAGAAACAGGAACATCATCATTGGCAGTATTATTTCCAGAACTGGACCTATCGGATTCGTGTGACATCTCTGAGTCGTTTGAACTCATGTTGGGTTTATAAGTGTTCTTCCGGAGTTTTAAAACCTCGGACCTAGTAACTGTTGGCCTGTCGGAGGACTTCTGCAGCAGACCTGCATTTTCATCCATTGTTTCTGGCAAATTATATTTTCTATAATAAATCACTGAGGGAGACCCGAAAATCTCTTCATCAGATTCTGAACTGTAGTTCACCAGATGCTTCTTCATCTGCAGGCGCTTTCTGCCCAAGTTCTGCTTTAATTCACGAACCGAGTCATGCCTTACAGATGATGACAGCTTCTTCAACAAAGGTGAAAACTTCTTTTTTCCAGACAACACTGCAATCTCCGATGATGTTGTTCTCAGAGATGGAGATTCCTTGTCAGTAGGATGTTCTAAGCGTACACAGGAACGATCACCTTTCATGGCTGGAGTATTGTTTATACCTGATTTCGACGCATGATTTCTCTTCACCATATCACCTAACGATGAAAAAACTTTCTTTGATTTCAAGTTGGAGGCCTTCGTTTTAGTGTAGATACTTTCTGTTTCTCGGGTTATCTTCTTCTTTTGACCAGTTTGCTTGGAACCTTCCCATTGTTTTACCCTTCCCGGCTTGTCAGATTTGATCGAATCATCAAGTTTAAGAAGCTCTGACGGATCCTCCATGTAACCATCAGCCATAAAATCTTTCCCCTGGCTAGTAATCTGTAGTGTTCAATCACAAAGAGAGGATGATATTTAAACAACTCGACATGGATAGAATACTTTTACAATCATAAGCAGGTCCTGATCAAACATCACGATCTTGTAAGATTGAAGAATCGTGGTAAAAGCTTGGAAAACCCAGAAAAACACAGTAATGAGCAGAGGCCAGACTAGCTTGTAGCGCTGCTTGTTAGATCAGTCTGCACAACTACGGGTGTGCGGGGCAACTTAAATATGAAGATACGGGACTTTACTTCTCTAATCTGTGTGGTACAATTTCCAACACTTATTATTTTCCCCTGGGCCCAATACTCTTATGATTTTCCTAGGCTATGTTCCAAGTAGAAAACATACTCCTCTAAGCTCTAGGCCCGGATCTAAGTATGCAGGTGCGCGTGCGTGGGTCAAGTTAAATAGGAAGATGAGATTTACTTCTATTAAAATCTCTTTTCGAGAAGTAGTTCGTCTAGGCCGCTTATCCACCGCCTAAGCGCTAGTATGTTGCTCTCCGCCTTGCCCGAATTATCGTTTAGGCCGCTTAAAAGTCTGCTTAGGCGGACGACTAGGCCGCTTAGGCACTGAACAGGCCCTGACCGCTCAGGGTCCGCTTACCGCTTCCTCGAACGGTGATTAAAACCTTGAGTGATAGATTGTAGCGCCACATTCTTATTTAAGTTATTCCTATTTCTTCTCTAATCGGACAATTTCCAACAAGAATTAGCAAACATAATCACAGGTTGCAAAGATTGAAAAAAAGCCATAATAACTCCATCATACCTCTAGTTCAGCATGCTGGTTAGCAATGGGGGAGGAACTACCTCCTCCTCGACCATGACAAGGATCAAGAAACTTCTGTTCCCGCAAAAGATACTTCCTCTTCTTGTTTGTTAGAGGTTTGTTTCCATTATAACCATCAACAAGCTTTCTTGGGTCCGATTCATCATGAGCATTTGAGTTTGATGGAACGTCACCGAGTCTCGACAATATCCTAAGCTTCATTCCATTCGAGTCAATGTACACACCACCTTCGTCATTGATAGAGCATTTCTTGTTCCTCTCCTCATCAACTGTATTGAAATCCGCGTTTGAAGCCCAGTTCGTTCCATTCCTCTTATCAAGATCCTCCAGTGTACAGCAGAGGGCTGTTTTGTATATGTCCACCATCAGTCTCACTTTTCTTGCCTTCATCTTACGCTTAACAACTCCTGAATTCGTTTGCCGTTTATTCGCGGGCTCCTCCGACAGACATTGATCGATATGGGCATTCAATGTGGTATTTGAAGATGATGAGAATATCCTGCACACTGGGCACACTTGTGAAGCCATTGGTTCTACTTCTGGGGTCAAAGAAATGTTCAGAGCAGAATCTTGGCCTGGTGCTGGTTCAGCAATGCTCTTTAAGTTTAGAGTTAATCTGGACTTAACAGTGCCAGGAATGTTGCTCTGGACCTTTTTCAGTGTTTTTCTCACCGAAACCAGAGACTGGAAAGGTGGCAAGACATCCTGCACTCCATGCTTCAGGCATAGATTCAAGTTCTGCTGGGAAAATGGCCAACTGTTCTTGATATCTTTTACACGTTCCTGAAGAACATAATCCCTGCAGCAAAAGTTTCCAAGAGTGAAATGCACGGCCATGACTCGGAAGAAACACAATAAACAAGCTTTTAACAGAGCATTTGGCAGAATACAGGCACAGATACGCTCACCAAAAATGAAGAAACGAGAAAGAAGATCTGAGGCGGTTTAACAAAGCATGAGAATAGAAACATAAAATGACCCCGCCCCACTTGGGTAATTTTCTGCTGGCGATCTAGAGCTTGGGAACAAGAATCCTGATTCGGACAATGGGAGGTGAAACAGCTGCAGCAGACCAACAATGGCTGAAAAGCTTCAAAAATATCAACCTTATTGAGAACTTGGGAAGTGGGTGATTGTCATCAAGACTTGACTTCAACAGATCGACATCAAGCTTATCAGCACAAGCCCTTTCATCATCACCATTACTGCTACTTGTAATACTTTTGAGCTGCGAGATTTCACAAGGAAATGAGGAATCTGGTGGTGGGTTTTCATTCGATAACATCTGCTGATAACCTCGTCTTCCTTCGTACTCTTCCTTGTTGTGCTTCTGTTTAACTTGACCAGCCTTAGGAGCAAAATGTTTATTCAGCAGCAAGAATCAGATATGCCCACCTTGAAGATCTCCGTTTTTTTCCATCTATCAACCCTGGAAAAAAGCAGAAACGGAAGAGCATATTAGCTCAAGAACAACATGATTTTGAAGATAAAATCAAAACAAGGAGGTGAACGAGAAAAGTCAAGCAAATATCGTTATTTTATGTGGGTGGGGAAGAGTAGATTCGAAGCCTATTGATGATTAAGAAGACTAAGCAAAGAAGGATTTTGTGCAGCAGCACAAGAAAGGCTGTCATTAACCCTCAGCAGATGATATTTTATGTGGGACGACGACACAATGAATCCATAAATTTCACAAGTTTTTTCGAGATCTGCAAACAAACCCAGCGTTTATGAGAGTTTCAGGACAAAAATCTCGGGAAAAAATCAGTTGAAATCTTGCTACAAGGAGCTGAATCAGGAAGAACTTTCGATCTCTACAGAGACCCAAATTCGAGGTGATGGGTTAAGGAAACTTTTCGGACTAAGGAAATCAGGGTTCAATGTTCAGCAGATGATGTTCAAAATCAAATCTTGGTCATATGAAGGAGAAAACTGTAGCACGGGAATAGAAAAACCCATCCAGGTCTCAAAACCACAGATCAGATTTACTCCCTTGCTTTCACCAAAACAAGGAGATAGGAGAGAAGCAAGAAAACGTCAAAGATGACCCACAGACAGGAAGAAATCATCATCAGCAACAGATCATGAGATCAAAACCAAAACTTCTTCAAGCACAAAATCCCAACAAAACCCAACTCAATCCATACAAATCTGGGACAACCAAGCTGAAGAAAAACGAAAATCCTTGGAAAACATAAATCTAAAAAACCCCAAATTCCGAACACTTCAAATACCGAACCGAAGGTGTTCTACAGAGGAAGAAGGTCAAGCGTGGAGAATGGAGAGATAAGGAGAGAATAAACGGGATGATATTGTACAAGACTGTACGTATATACGCATATACGGCACCACTCACTCAAAAGTTGGGAATCAGGTTCCATTCCATTCCACCCCTCGACCCAAGAGCAGGATTTTTATGCAAAGGATACTCGTGAGATCAGGTATAGAGAGGATGTAAATAAATAAAAATCCCAAGTAAAACAAGCAAACAAGCAGCACAGCACTATACCGATTGAGATTAGGGAGGGAGCATGAAACCATATTATACACAGTCTATCTCTATACTCCTATGAATCTCTGTCCTGTTGTGTAGCTAGCTACTATATAGAGTGGTCTTTTCTCCCATTTGCTTACATTATTTAATAGCATATTTACTACTAGCTGCAATTTGAATGGGTGGAGGCTGTTGTGGGGGTTCCCGGTCATCATCCATCATCATCATGTATGATCATATGCATTGTGTTGACTGGAATGTCACTTTTGACCTCGGTATTTCCTAGAAACTACGAGAGACGGCAAAGGAAATCCACTACCCAACTTTTACCTGAAATACTGGAGGATCAGATTATTTCTCTGCTCCCACCTTTGACGGGCGCTGGATCGGATAGGTTATCATGGATTCACTCAGACTCATGATCGCTTTAGCTGCTCATAAGCGATTGAGCTCTTGACAGGAAAGAGAGGATCAGAACCTTTTTACTGGAGCCGTCTATGGGCACTCAAGCTCCCGGAGAACATTAAGACTTTTTTCTGGAAACTCCTACATAACGCCTTATGGATGAATGCTGAGTGACATCGTAGGGGGATTGCCCAATCCAACTGCTGCCATATCTGCTCCTCATCGGAAACTACTCTTCATGTGCTCCGGGACTGCGTTCGCAGCAGCAGGATTTGGTTAAGGATTACATCCGGCCTGCCTGCCTCTTTCTTCCAGCTAGACACACCTCAGGTATGGGTCGTCAATTGCCTTTTAGTTCCTAACTTGTCTGGTGAGTGGCAGGCTTTATTTGCGACGACCTGCTGGAGACTATGGGGAGCTAGGAACGCCGAAGTTTTCCAAGCACAAGAAGTTGCTGGGATGGAGCTTTGCAACAGCATCAAAGCAACATCACATGAAACTATCAAATTCTTTGCATACAATGCGGCTAAAATCTCCAGGAGAGCTACGACCATTGAGCGGGTTCCAGGTATAGCTGATGTCATTGGCTCGGAAGTGACCTACCATATTCAGGTGGATGGAGCCTCTTGTAAATCCAGCATGAAGGCGGCATGCGGTGGCCTCATTAGGACTGCAACAGGACAATGGGTAATCGGTTTCTCAAGACGGATTGGCAACTGTCCAAGCTACAACGCCGAGCTTCTAGCTATCTTTCATGGACTAAAGTTGAT
>JAOYMZ010028959.1:0-16973 GCA_025802335.1 Pinguicula primuliflora | reverse complement strand
TATCAGCGCTCTGTGAGATGGGAGATTTTACTGATAGAGTAAAATCTATGTATACACTATTATTTGACATACTTATTAAACATACTTATATGACAACACTCACAATTACAATTAAAAATAAATAAATTAATATCAACAATAAAATTGTGGGTGTGATTATTTACATATATTTGTATTTAGTAAGTGTGTCAAATAATAATGTACAATATTTTACTGATATCAATAATAATAATTTTGCCGAGAGAATTTCGTACCACCATCTCGATTTTTTGGCACATATGCATCTCCTCTCATGCTATTTAAACTATTTTACACATGTAGCCATGTACACGTATCTACTTCTTTATACAAATCAACATATCTAATATGTCGATGAATCTACTAAGATAACTATTAACGATATTCAAACATTTTCTCGGTTTCATGGCACGAGTATATACTAGCTCATAATTCATGGCTTAGATCATGGTAATTTTCCATTCATTTGGATATTTTATGACGATTAACAAAATATTGGGACAATCTGTAAAGTACGTGTGGTTGACTTCAGCACTACAATATTTAGCCACATAGAGATGTATGCGATTTTATGTAGGGACACATTCTCACACCAAAATAATGTTATATTATCTGAAGACAGTACAATAACACAATAAATATTGTGTATCCTTAAATTCAATTACAAAATTTAAGTTTAATTTATAAATTAATATTTATTTCCAAGTCTACATTAATTTTTTCATAACTAACTATTTTTTTTGAATTTAATATATTCAATTCTGCCATTTTTTTGATATCTTGAAAACTCCCGTATTTTGTGTTCCGTGGGTGGGTTGAATGTTAATTTATTTTATTTTTTTTATAAAATGAATATTATAATATTATTTTAATAAAATTTTCAACTTTCTTATAATTTAAAATATCTGCCACATTCCTCATCGTTTCCTGAAATGAAGTTCACCATAATTATCAGCGCATCGTGCACTTTCATTTGACATGTGACTTCATATAGTTTCGATGTATTTTCATATAGTTTCATATTAATTGGTTTCTTTTTATTATATAATGATAGGAATTTTTTTTATAATGATAGGAATTAGTTATTATATAATATAATGATTAGTTATTATATAATTACATTTCTTAAGCCACGGATAATATCTAGTTATTATATAATGATATAAACTAGTTATATATATTTTAGTTCCACAAAAATATACAACTGCTAAATAGAGTAAAGATGATAAGAATAACGGACACACTTCAGGACTACCTAACTTCTTGAATCCTTCAATTATCAAAACTTTTTTGGATCAAAAGATAAAAAACATTCCAATTGAATCCAATTTTTAAATTGTTCGAACCAATGGAAAGTTTGTACGTAAGTGGCCAAAAGTTTCATCTTCAATGTCTGTTGTACCGGCGACGACAACTCTATAAATGACTACTTAACTCGAAGGAAAAAATATAATAAAATTGTTGGTGATGGAATCACTGGAGGATCGTGCCCCCCTTCACAAATTCCTGGATCCACCACTGGCTTCAGCCACGGGTTATAAGCTAGTTTTACTGTAAATATAAAGATATTGATAATACAATTAGACTTTTATGTTGGGAATTGTTAATTGTTATGCATATATCAAATTTACTGCATACGGAATTTAGTATTCGTCCGTTTTCAGTTGTTGAAATTACGATCAAATCTGGAATTCTCGTATAAAGATAATTTAGAAACGGGCAACAAATTTGGTTACTCCAGCTACATAGTTGAAAAAGTGTAAAATTCTACAAATATGGATTTAAAGTGCAAAATTTATAACTCAAAATTTTTATCAGATAATATTAAATTTGTGGTTATTGTTTGTTCTCATTTGGTTATTAGGTGATGATGTTATGCAATGATATGAGACGATGAGGTCCCGGAGGAAACAAGTGTTTATATTATTTAAATATTAAAAATTATTACTATGCATATTGAAAAACTATATGCAAGGAATCATGAAATTGTGTCCTCTTTTATAACAAATGGTGGATCCGTCGTTGATCACATCCTTTGTTTTTGGTTTTTTCTTGGATAAGTGATTGATCACCAGGAAGTCGAACCAACTTGTATACTGTGCAGGAACGAGGATGAAACAGAAGAGCACCTATTCGGAAACTGCTCAAAAGTTTTGCAGGTCTAGTCCATATTATCAGCTTGGCTGACAACTCCTATTGCATCAGAATTGCAGATCTTCATACAGAATAGACCAACGGGTATTGCTCCGGATAAATGGATCACAATATGGATGGCCACAGTATGGATGATTTGGAATGGAAGAAACATCAAGCATTTTGAAGATCGTGAGTTTATCCCGGAGCTACTATTACAAAAAATCCAATTACATAGCTGGGAATGGTTTAGAGCCAAAGACAGAGATAAATTTAGCTATGGCTTAGCCGAATGGGTAAGGGATCCGATCATTTGCTTAAAAAACTCATGACCTTGTAAAAAATTGTAAAAGTTCTTTTTCGGAACAGTTGTGAATAAAAATTTTGCTTAACAAAAAAAAAGTGATTGATCACATCCTTCTTAACAATTCCTTACAAACATTAAGCGACAAAACAAGCATGGAATGGACTAAACCATTTTTTTCTGTAAATTTAAGTCTATCGCAGGCATTGAGGACCACTATAGCGCATCCCTCATGGCATCGATTTTATACCGCATGAGCACAAAAACACACACACAAATATTGATGTGTGGGTGCTGTGTGCACCCCACTCACAATAATATGAGAGAGAGGTGTGGGCACACCGCTTTTCACTAGCGCACGCATTTACTGGTCGATTGCAAATAAAGTGTTTAGATTCATTATTAGTGACGTGTTATTTGTAAATTGTAATTATTAAAATTTAATATCACCATCAAATTCCAAGTTTGAACATCACATGTTCCATAAATTGGCGATGGTGACTCCTAAATCCATAGAGTATATTAATTATATGCACTAAATCAGATGGTTGCCAATGAAAATCCAACCAAGAGATTAACTGGATGGCAAATACAAAACCAACTAACGCGTAACCTAAGACGGATTCTTTTTGTATTTGTTGTCAATTTTATGAATACAATGAATATCAGGACTTTATTCAACTTTATTCTATGGGTAGCTTTTATTCTAGCCATTGAATTTTGCTAAAATTAAATCGGACTAGATGAGCAGCTACTTGCTCGTCGTGGATGTTTTTCGAAAATGATGTAGGTACTCCCATTTAAGCACTCCCAGTGCACCCCCTTTTTATTTGGCCAAAATATGGACGATTTTCCACAAATTTAGACTTGAGTTTATAGTATTTAGACCTTGAGTTTATAAGGTTTAGCCCTTGGATTTATATTTAGCTCTTGCGTTTATAACATTTAAATAGGGTTTTAGATTTTTCGGCGGTTCGCCGCCGTAATATTAATTTAGCCCTTGAGTTTATAGGGTTTATAGCATTTAAATTTGTGGAAAATCATCTATATTTTGGCCAAACGGGGAGGGAGTGCGCTGGGGGTGCCGCCAGGAGGAGCGCTATAGCAGGACTCGATGTTTTTAGGGGGTTGCTTTGTCTTGGATTTGGCCTTGACCTCCTTATTTCACTTCTGAGCTACCGATCATTCTCGTCCTTCCAATCCTCATCTATGTGTTTTTAAAATCATAACAAAATTTAAGCTTTCAACGACTAACAACCGTCGTTAACTGAAATAACAAATAGGAAACATTAAATTTTGGTTAGTAGCGACAAATTTGGCAAAAGAATGAAAAGAGTTCGAACAGGCCAAAAACCTTGATTTGGAATGTTTTGAATTCTCAGTCAATTGGAAGTCTCTAGATCTTACATGTACAAGTATACATAGAAGAGGATCACATTTTTTTTAACCAAATCCCTTAATTTTATTAGATGGTAAAAAAAAGATACATTTTTTGATTCATGCCTGTCTTACATTTTGACATGGCGGGGCGAATCGAATGCAAACCAAGACAAAGACCTATACCACTTTAACATATTTCAATCTACACAGCTAGGCAATAGATCATAGCTTTGGTTCATTTTTGCAACACCAGCTACCCAGTTAGTCCTTGACCTTACCTGTTTGCTCCTCATTCTTGTTTTTCCACAACATGATTCCAACAGCAGCTACACAGTTAGTCCCTGCCTTTCCTGCTTGTCCCTCGTTCTTGCTTTTTCCACAGCATGGTTCCAACACGATTCCACTCCTGTCTGCTTGCTTCTGTGTTGTCTCTGTGTTCCACAACATGATTCCAACATGGTGCCTTTTTTGCAAGACTTCATCAGCAGGAACCAGCCTCCAGTTTAATCCGATCTGGAGCTTTTCCATGGCCCCCAGTTTAGATCCGTGACTCCCCCCAGCATCACATGAATGTGCAGAGTTATGTATACACTCAGCTAGTAAGGAGATAAGAATGCAACATTTTTGCATTTGTAATTAGATGCACCTTGTGCGGGGATGCAGGGTCAGAGTGCGCTTACATCCCCGTGAAATTTGTGGCCTCATTCAGATTCAATCATGGAAACTGATGACAGCCGAGGCCTTTTCATTTCCACCCTTCCAGCAACCCCTTGCATGTCACTAGCAGTTCAGCAGCTGTCCCTCAGCATGAAAACATCAGAAATAGCAGTTGTACATTAGTATCAAATCACCAGTGTTAATTGATATCCAGTTTAACGAATGATAAATTTTGATCTCCAAATGCACTTATGCCGGAGATGATTGCTAGTGATAGCATCATCTCCGTATAATCTTTAAACTGCAATGTGACTCCTTTTGGGAATCTGGCTCGCAGCTGAGGCAACTCAGTAATTTACTCGTTCACTTCATTTTTGCATTTTTAGTCCTGCGTGTAGGGACCTGCAAAATAATACAGATGCAGACATCCTGCACACTAGTTAGCAGCAATATGGGGAGGGATGGTGAGATTTTGAGCTAGTAAGCTCCCTTTTGCTCCTGTTGATAAGCAACTCAAACCACCGATGGCAGTAGATATTCCGCATAGAAGTTGTGATCTCCGTTATCATATCCCCATTTCGCCAAGGCTCTGATCATTCCATTGGGTCTTGCACAGCCAGTTCCAAAATGGAATGTAAACTCTGGGTTGTCTTTCAGCAAACCACGGATTTCTGAGAAAGAAAAGAACGATCTCCAATTGCATCCATGTCCATCATCACACCCCAGAAAGCTTATTGCTCGATTGACATCCACATGAAATTCTTTTAATCCTCTGTCAATACACATACGGATTCCAGCGTATATGGCTTTTATTCGGACATCCACTGCATCCCTTGCTCTATAAGTGAATCCTGTGACAAACTCATCATTTATGTTTCTGATAGCACCCCCAATCCCTACGGAGCTATCTCTAGTTTTCCGAAAGCAGGAGGTCTGCATTCTGTACATTTTTGGCAGTTGAGGTGAGATGATGCTCTGTATGTTAGATCCTCTGCTGGTCTGCTGAGTTGTCTTAGGTATAGGGATTTTCAACGACGTCAACAAATCCTGATCCCCTGATTGTAAACTTCCTTTTAGCGACATCTTTCCCATCATATCCTTCAATAGAGTTAGAGTCATACCGATCACTTTCTTCCCCTTCATTTTTTGATCCTCATGTACTGCATAGCACCTAGCCACCCATATTGACCAACAGATACATATTGGCAGCGGGCATTTTACCAGCTTATTGATCTTGGATCCTTTTCCACACCCCCACTCTTCCAATCTATTGTGTAGGGAATCAGATAGTTTTAGGATTCCACAAGTCTGCTCAAAGAAACACCAGACTTCATCCGCTAATTCACCGGTTGAGAATAGGTGATCCATCGATTCCTCTTGTGGTTTTTGATAGCAGCAGTAGCATTTGGAAACCATATTCACCCCAATTCTTTTAATTCTTTCATCTATCGGGACAACATCCAGTAGAATTTTCCACATCAGTATACTCATCTTCAAGGGGAATGTACTGGTGCCAAATCCTCTTAAAACACTTCTATTTTGGGGCTCTTGTTCTGATTTGTTCACAGGCTGCACGGAAGCTGAAGCTCCCGTCTTTAGAAGGGTCCCAAATACATTTATCCTCTCTTAGGAAATCAACCACCTTGTTGATGTCATCCTGCACCCCAACTGGTAGATTCAGTCCCTTGATACTCCAGCAATGATTGATTCTGAAATCTTCCAATCTTGCTCCATTGGGGTTGGAGGATATTTGCCTGCCAATAGGACCAGTTGCAGTTCATTTATCCCACTAGAAGTCTATTTTTGTGTCATCTCCAACCATCCAAAAGGAGTGTGCTAGCATAATACTTCTAGCTTCTAGCAAACGTTTCCAAACATGCGAGTTATAACTCTTTGGCTGAACTGTACAGGGGCTGGAGGTGGGGAAGACCACATGGGCTAAACTATACAACTAAAAAAACTACAAAGAACTATTTTTATCATGTGCAGTGGGCTTGTCGGGCCCAACATCTCCAACTTTATATTTATCATGCGTAATAGGCCTGTCGGGCCTAGTCTCTCCAACACACCCCTCCCAAAATGAAGCACGGAGCAATGAGCCCAAGCCCATCTTGGAAAGCAATCTGGAAAATGGCGGCAAAGGCAGGGACTTCGTCATCAGATCTACAAGCTGATGCGCACTGGGAATGTAAACTAGATGAATGAAGCCTCGTTTATACTGATCCTGGATGAGGTGATAGTCAATTTCTATGTGTTTGGTTTGCTCGTGAAAGCCTGTATTAGCTACTAGATGCATCGCAGCCAGGTTGTCACAATGTAGCAAAATTGGCTGGGGAACTGTGACATGAAAATCAGATAGAAGATAAGAGATCCATTGCAATTCACTTACTGTTGTCGCAATGCTGCAACATTCTGCTTCTGCGAAGGACTATGAAACAGTCATTTGTTTCTTGGTTTCCCAAGAAATGCTGCAACTTCCAAGCTGAATGTAATAGCGGTGAGGGACCATCTAGAGTCCAGGCAGGATCCTCAATCTGTATCTGCAAATGCAGTAAGTACAAGTTCATTTGATCGCGGGAAGAATAGGCCGAGTGAAGCACAACCTGCCCTACAGATATCGAACCACATGTAATGCAGCCTGCCAATGAGATTGTCTCGGTTGCTGCATAAACTGACTAATTTGTTGAACAGAATAGCTCAGATCTGGTCTTGTAAAAATGAGATACAGGAGTCGTCCAACTAAGCTTCTATAGGCAAAGGGATCAGTAACCAGTTCAGTGCCATCATCAGATGCTAACTTAATTCCTGGAGGCAGTGGTGTGACAGCAGGTTTAGCCTCCATAAGACCAGTGTCTTGTAATAAGTATATCACATACTTGGTTTGAGCTACAGAGAGCCCGTCTGTGGTATGTCTCAATTCCAGCCCGAGACAATAGTGAGTTGGACCCATATCTTTGATGTTGAACTCCTTGTGCAGAATGTGTTTTACCTGCTGCAATTCTGTTTCATTATCTCCGGCCAGAAGAACATCATCAACGTATACTAGTAGAATCGTGAAGCTGTCTGATTTGTTCATGAGGAATAAACAGTTATCATATACAGATTGAATAAAGTCATATTCCAAAAGTCCGGTGGCGAGCATTTGATTCCATTATCTCGATGATTGCTTGAGCCCGTAAATCGATTTTTCAAGCAAACATACCTGATCCGGCTTAGCTGGATAACCAAGAGGCGGCATAATGTAAATTCGCTCCTCTAGATTTTTGTGGAGAAAAGCATTGTTGATGTCAAGTTGTTGAATTGACCATCCTCTTTGAACACTCACTGCAAGAAATATGTGAACGGTAGTGTGTTTAGCAGTTGGTGAGAAGCTTTCATCATAATGAATTCCTTTGATTTGATTATAGCCTTTAGCAACTAAGTGTGCTTTGTATCTAGAAATTGTGCTATCAGGATTTTCCTTTACTCTGAACACCCATTTGCACCCTATAGGCTTCTCACCAGATGGTAGTTGCATCAATGTCCATGTGTTGTTCTTTTCAAGTGCATGAATTTCAGTCTGCATTGCCCTTTGCTATTCAACATGTATGGCTTCCTGGGCATATGTTCTTGGCACCTGGTACGAACCAACTGATATAAAACATTATTCATCAGTTGGAAGAAATGTCGAAAACATACCAGTCTCCATACGGGCATACTCAGGTATTTTATAATCCTTATGCCACTCTGGTGCTCTTATAGTTCTTTTGCTTCGTCTAGGAGATGGACATGCCGGCTCATGCTGATCATCTGGCTTTATGATAGGAAGAGTTGAGTGGTGCGGAGCTTCAATAGCGGATGTATGGGGTTTATCAGAAGAAATGGGACTCAGAACAGCATTGTAAGGCAACGAATCAGGTTGGCTTGGCTAAGATGCTTGGAGCTGATCATCATCTAAATCATCAGCAATACCATCAACAAGATTATCATCAAAGTCACATTGTAGTGGTGAACTTGGTAAAGGCAAGGATCTGACTTCATCAGTTGGATTAGCAGAAAACGAACAACCTGGGAACACATCTTCATAGAACTTCACATCACGAGAGATAATTATCTTTTGCTGCTCCAAATCATATATCGTATATCCTTTGTTTACTGGTGAATACCCAACAAAAAAACCTTTGAAAGCTCGTGTTGTTAATTTATCCTTTCGTGGGGCAGTGTTCATGAAATAACACGAGCATCCAAACACACGAATATCATTTAGATCTGGTTTTGCTCCAAACAAAATCTCATGTGGACTGTTCCACTTCAGCACCGCTGAAGGCAAACGATTGATAATAAAAGTTGCTGTCAAGATTTCTTCTCCCCAAAACTTTGCAGGTAACTTGCTATGAAACAATATGGCTCGTGCCATCTCAAGCAAGTGTCAATGCGTTCTCTCTACCATACCATTTTGTTGAGGTGTGTATGAAATACTTCTTTGATGTATCATGCCCAGTTTAGCAATAATATCACGACATGTATAGTTGAGAAACTCTGTTCCATTATCCATACAGATAACCTTCACCTTTGAACCAAATTATGTCTGGATCATGGTTAAAAACCGTTTCAACACTGCACGGACATCAGATTTTTTATGGAACATATATATCCAAGTAGCTCTACTAAAATCATTCACTATAGTTATGAAGTATTTGTGACCCTTTAAAGATGCAACACAATAGGGCCCCAAACGTTTGCATGAACAAGATCAAAAGGAGCAGCACTATGAGTTTCATGCACTGGAAAAGGCAATCTAGTTTGTTTAGCTCGATGACATATATCACATGGCATAGAAGATAGTGTTTATACAGATTCAACCAGAATTTTAGACAAAATAGTAGCAGAAACATGCCCTAGTCTAGCATGCCACAAAACGTCACTTGACTTACTTCCATCAGTAACCAGGGATGCAAAAGGTAACATGAGCCATTTATAGGCTGTTGTATCTACAGCAGAAGAAGAAGACAGCAGGTAGAGTTCCCTGAACTCTCTACCTACGACCAGGACCCATCTAGTCATGAGGCCCTGTACAAGGCATAAAGTAGGCAGAAAAGTGAGGAAAACACGTAAGGTTTTGCTCAGTTTTGAAATAGATATCAAATTAACTTAAAACTTGGAACATGCAGCACATTGTGCAAAGGCAGATCATGAGATAGGCTGCTTTGCCCAATATATCTCACATCCGCTAATGAACCATTGGCCTGTTTCACTTTGGTCCCTACAATAGCTAAACGATAATTGTGCAAGAGGTTTAGATCATGACACATGTGGCTTGACGCCCCTGTGTCTATGATCCAAGCATTAGAATTTATATCCTTTGTCATAGTTAAGGCATATGAAAAAATTTTACCCGTGAAGTCAAGCCCATCCTGCGCAACTTTGACACCACTGTTCGCATTCATCACTTGAGGGCACGATTAACTTCCATACGCACGAGCTCATTCATGTTCATTTGTGAATCGTCAGAAACATTGGATATCAGCCCAAGAGGTGTTTCTTCAATAACATACGCATGCTGTGGTCGTGGTCCCTGCCTTCCTTTCCTCTGTTGATCTCTTAGTCTGAAGCAATTCTGGATTGAATGACCCTTCATCTTGCAGTGTGTGCAAGTCTTGATCTTGTAATATTCATTAATTGTGTGCCCTATAAAATTGCAATTTTCGCACCGAACTTCTGGCTTTGCCTGCATTCCCTCATTCTTACTATTTCTATTCATCATTGGTCCCCTTCTTACCCATTTGTACGATTGCTGGTCTCCTGCAGTGACAACCTTAGACAGAAGTGAACCATATTCTCTTGAGTCAAAGACCATAGCATGCTCCTCCTTTTGCTTTTCTATTGTGAGTATCGTTTCAAAGACTTTATTCAAACTTGGAAAGGGCTCGGTGACCAGAATTTGACTTGTGATGGGTTCAAACTCGGGGTTCAAACCGAATAGGAACTTCATCAATCTTTCTTCTTCATTTATCCCGCGCTTGCACTTCACGACAAGGCACATATAACTGAGCTCATCACACAATCCTTTCAATTTATTGAAATAAGTTGTGACAGAGTCACTTCCTTGCTTAAGATTTGCAATCTCTCTTCGGAGTCTATACACCATTGGGCCATTATATCTGCCAAATCTTTCCCGCAATTCAACCCTCACGAGCACAAGTTGTAGTATACTGAAACCCCTTCAGAACATCCTTATCTATTGAATTGTAGATCCACGAGGCGACCATAAGGTATGTTGATTTCCAGTCCTGGTATTCCTCTGAAGTTTCGTCAGTGGGCTCTACGGATTCATCGATCAACATATCCGTCCGTTTTGCACTAATCATCATGCGCACAACCCAGCTCCAGCTTTGATAGTTCTGAGAGTTGAGTAAAACAGTAACCAGAGCCATACCTGGTTGATCAGAGTCCCGGAGTTTGAGCAGTGATTTGCTTCTGGAGTTTGAGCCCATAATCTCTTGCTTCTTCAATGGATCAGCAAGATCTTGCCTTTTCTGTAGATCTGCGACCTCTTTGTTCTTTTTGCCCTCCATTGCAGCTGTTGATTTGGTTTCAGTAAGTGATTACAGAACGAAACAAAATTTCATATTTTTCAGCCCCCAAATCGCTCTGATACCATGTGAAATCAGAACAAGATTTAAGCTTTCAATGACTAACAGCCATCGTTAACCGAAATACCAAACAGGAAATATTAAATTCTGGTTGGTAGCAACAAATTTGGCAAACGGATGAAAAGAGTTCGAACAGGCCGAAAACCTTAATTTGGAAAGTTGGAATTCTCAGTCAATTAGAAGTCTCTCGATCGTACATGTACAAGTATATATAGAAGAAGACCACATGGGCTAAATTATACAACTAAAAAAACTACAAAGAACAATTTTTATCATGTGTAATGGGTCTGTCGAGCCCAGCATCTCCAACTTTATATTTATCATGCGTAATGGGCCTGCGGGCCCAATCTCTCCAACAGTGTTCCCCGTCATTCTGAACTTCAACACCACCTCGTCCCCTTCTACTATCAGTCTCCTCATCTCCTCTTCTAGAACTAGTTATTGATTTTTCCATTCTCCCTTCTCCCTGATGGCACAGATACATCTCTTTCCTACCCCAATTCTAACTACACCACAACTGCTAGCTGGACCAGTCAATCGAACCAGATGAGTTGTCCTTCTTCAGTATGGAGGAGATGCACTGGTACGCCGTGAGGTCGAAATCGACCTTTGAAGTATCTGACGTGAATGACAGCCGTGGCATCGGCTATGGTCGCGATCCAGATTATGAATTGGAGAGCTACGATCAAAGTTGCCTATAGAATAAAGGCTGCTCACTCAATAGTTGTCGACTTTATCTTAACTCTCTATCTAAATAAGTTTTAAACCGTCTGAGAGATATGAAATACATGTATATATCTATGTGATGTGAAAAAATGGTGTCTTATATCATTTTCCTTAATAAAGGAACTGGAAAATGATGCTAGCTAATTTGTACAAAGAGGGCAACTTTCTTTATCTTAGAAGACACTCCAGCACAACTTAACTTATCCATTGATAAGTGTCCACAAAGGAACTGAAGCAAATGATGCTGTCAAATTTATATAAAGATGCACTCGTGCCAAGGTTGGGAAACTCTCTTTATCCCGGAAGACACACCAGCACACTTGACTATCTTATTCTGGCGGAGACAGAACCAGAGAAGGAAGCGGCGTTGGCAACCATGTTGTGGATGACGACGGATTTTGTGTTGTTGCATCTATTTAAAGGGAAACTGTTTGCATCGAGGACATGATATCCAGCTGTTTCTCATTCATTGTACATGAATGGACGTAAATTTTGAAGACATGCATAGTCTTTGATTAAATGCAGTGTCTGAGCCTCTGACATATCTCTTCGGGAAATAAACCAACATCACGGATGGATTTGAGGTCTAGGACCTGTAAATTATATTCGGATTAACCACGTATAGGCGAGGTGGAACTAACGTGCTACGTAAATTGGGATACAAAATCCCAATAGTTTAGATCCCGACTGCTCTATCCGGATTCAACACGTATACAAAATCCCAATGGTGTAGATAATTTGTTCACAATTAGTAACAAATATTGTCGTCAAAGAAACTGAAAGAGATGTTTCATACATTAGTAAATGACGCAAAGAACTATATACTAATAATCGTCGTCAATATGAAAAATGTGTATTCTAATTTCACGTTGTGTTGTCATCTTATTACAGCTTGGATGTGAAACCAGTAAAATTGCATAAATCGTCGTCAAGCTGAAAGATTTGCTACATCCATTAGTACATATACATAAAGAAAATATACTAATGATGGTCCCCAACATGTATAGGGAAACTCTGTTTACCCCGGAAGACACATCAGCTGAACAAGTGGCAAAGGAATTGGGGATACTGTACAGAGATGTTGGTTCTTTTTATCCCGGAAGACAAACCAGTACCACTTAAATTTATTCCAATAGAGTTGGGGATGGAACCAGAGAAGAAAGCGACGTTGGCAACCATGTTGTGGATGAGGATGGATTTCGCATTATTGTTGCATCTATTTGAAGTGTAATTATTTGCTTCGAGGATGTGGTATCCAGCTGTTTCCCATTCATTGTGCATAAAAGGATGTAAACTTTGAAGACACGCGTAGTCTTTGATTTAATGCAGCGTCTGACATATCTCTTTGGGAAATGAACCAACATCACGGATAGATTTGAGGTCTAGGGCCCGCAAATTATATCCGAATTAACCACGTATAGTCGAGGTGGAATCAATATTCGTGCTATGCAAATTGGGATACAAAATTCCAATAGTTTAGGACCAGACTGCGGTATCTGAGTTCAACACGTATAGTCGCTCTTGTTCCATCACACGTGGGTATAAAAATGAATGTTGTGCGTATTAACGGATAGTTGGAGCACGAATGGCTCGACGGGTTAACCACATCGGGTCACGATCATGTCGACTGAAGTGTATTTGTTCCGACTAAGCTATTCGAGATGTTTAACTATAACAAAAATATATAGCAAAAATTTAATTACTCTATTTGGCTAAGTGATTATGGATGGATAAACATGCGTGTTGATACATTAGTTTTTCGAACTTTTTTGCGGGTGCTCAGGCAGTTGTGGGAATGGAGACCCTATTTTCAAGTAGATTGGAAACAGGAGACTTCATTACATTCCTCTTAATCTTGAATACAAATGAATTATATATTGTGCGTCTAAATATTTAGACATGTGTTACACCATAGCGTAAAATGTGTAAAAGTGATGATTACATATTATAATGAAGGATTTAGTAGTAATTAATGGATTAAGGTTGATGAGTGTTAATAGTTTAGGGTCCGATACCGGTATCCAGATAAAAACACGTATAGTCAATCTCTTTCCGTCAGATGCTACTTGAACAACGAATGCTCTGCTTATTACATGATAGTTTGAGCACGAATGGTGCTTCCGAGTTAATCATGTTGGGTCGCGATCGGGTCTACTAAAGTGTTCTTTCTGATAAAAATCTAATTACTCTATTTGCCACACTAAGTGATTATGAATGGATAAACATGCGTGTTGCTACATTAGTTTTTCGAACTTTTTAGTAGGTGCTCAGGCACTTGTGGATTGGATGCACTATTTTTCAAGTAGATTGGAAACAAGAGACTTCATTACATTCCTCGTAGTTTTGGATACGAATGAATCATATATGGAGCGTCGAAATGTTTAGACAGGTGTTACACTAAAATATAAACTTTGTAAAAGTGATGATAATATATTATAATGAAGAATTTAGGAGTAATTAACAGATTGTGTTTGTTAACTGTTAATAGTTCAGATCCCAATATTGGTATTCGGGATAAACACGTATAGTCACGCTCTTTCCGTCACACGTGAATAAAACTACGGATGTTGTGCTTATTGCAGAATAGTTTGAGCACGAATGGAGACACTCTTTTCATGTAGATTGGAAAAAAGAGACATCATGACATTCCACGTAAGAGCATCTTAACTTGAATACGAATTAATCATATATTGTGCGTCTTAAGGTTTAGACAGAAGTTACACCAAATGTAAAGCGTGTAAAAGTGATTATCATATGTCATAATGAAGAATTTCTGAGTAATTGACGGTTTGTTGTTGTTTAGCATTAACAATTTAGAGTCCGGCATAGGTATCCAGGTTAACCACGTATAGTCGTGCTCTTTCCGTAAGACGTCAATAGAACAATGGATGTTGTGCTTATTACAAGATAGTTTGAGGACTAATGATTCACCTGGGCTAACAATGCTGGGTCGTGGTGGTGTTGACTGTTGTGTTTGTTCTGACTAGGATATTCGGGATATCTATGAATGGACAAATATGTGTGTTGATGCATTGGTTTTCCAAACTATATGATGCGGGTTTGGGGTCCAAATGAGATATCCAGTTTAACCACATATGATACGTGTATATTAGGAATAATAAGAGAGATGCAGAATCATTGAATAGAAGTGATGAATTATATTATAGATCAATTTTTGGATCATTTATATTATAGATCATGATTACAACTATTGTAACTAAGTGTCGCTTATATTAAAAAATGAAGGATCGATGAACTCCCGACTACACCACGCAAATGAATACATCTGAATCCTTCTTCTCAAGTTCCAATTAAATGTTCAGTATGCAAAAGAAAAAGTGAAAAAGGTATGGTACGAACTGTAGGCTATAGCTCTCACTCCCGCCATCCACTTGTAGTTTCATTTTCCTTATCAACGTGTCCACTATTGCATGTCTTGGCATAGTGTCTGAGGACACCGCACTTCTGACATCGATTTATGTACTTCATTCTTTCTTCGCCTTCTGATGGCCTTCCTCTCTTTTTGCCATGAACATTTGGAGTAAAAACTGCATTGATGGGAACGACATGGAGATGTATACCGCGACATGCTTCCCTGTCATTTACCATTGCGTAGTCCGGCGACGGGGAGTTTAGATTGTGTGCAATCATGTCGGATCCATTTGCTGCTGCAAACGCATCTACACAAGGTAACTTGATCTGAATGTTCATCACATCTTCATTTTGGTTGACAATGAGCTGACGTGCAACCAGTCCGTTAGCTTTGGCCTCACACTTTGCCACATCGAATGTCTCGGACTCATGACTCGGCAAAAATGTGGAACCAGCCTACGCGCAATCTTGGTTCAGAATCTTAGGCGCACATTTTGCCACTAACTTAGGACACAAAACAACTTACAAGGTGTGTCTCATGGATTCCTTATTCTCTCATTGGCTTAAAAATCCCACAACATCGACGTCATCACACAGAAAAATGGTAGACTCAGCATGGTCGAACTTTCTTTTGGGATTGTACTGCAAAACTAAATCTATTGTATCTCTACTAAGTCCACATCTGTTGCGAATGAGATTGAGATCTAATAAAGATGTGAACAATATATTCGCCTCGATTTGAACAGCTCTCAAACTACGATTGACGTCTGTTCCTCTAAGCTCCGGACGATCCTTTACTTCATCATGATTCAATCTTTTAAAATAAAATCAACTTCATCTTCAAATAATATAGAAAAGAGAGCAGCGTATATCATTATGTGTAGAATCAAGTAGTCGGGAAACACGACCAAGAACGGTCAGAATAACACTCCGAATTAATTATTTCATATTCGGTAATTCTGACTACAAAGAGTCGGGTGAGCGAACACAGGACGCAACCTGTATTCTTGACCAATTCTCAATCTTAAAATCGACTGAAATAACCTAGAGAATAGACGTTCGGACCACAGAATTGAAATTCTCACATCAAAATGGATGGACCGTATCGCGAACATAATAATATTGTCCATAAATCAACTAGAATTCAAAATCAAACGCCTTCAAAGACCTTAGATTCGACCTTTCACGCTAGGCCTGTCGATGCTCTCAATCTCGCTGTTTCTCTCTCACTCTCAAAAAATGAATGTAATTATGTTAGTTGACGTATTTGTATTTAATATAATAAATTTAAATATATTCAATTTTTAATTTATTTTAAAAAATGAAGCATTTTTTTTAAGATTATTTTTTAAAAACAAATGTTTCATAAGGTTATTTTGAGACCCACCCATCGATCATATAAGAAGTTAAACTTGTCCATGGGAATGAAAATTTCATCCTTCTAGGCCACTAGGCATATGTCATTCAGTTTAATGCATTATACAATTAAAGTTTATATTTGATGAACATCAACAATTATTTTTTGTCACAAAAATTTTGTTTTTTTGATCGATTTTGAAACGCTCATGCATAGATATTGTAATGCTCCGGCTTTTCCCGAGATCGTTATGGCAGTATGGGTAGAGGTCACCAAACGGGCGTGGCGGGCTGACCCGCCCTGTTTTATACAGGTTAGCGGGCTGAATTTTGAAACCCAGCCTACCTGTTTTATGAATGTGGGCCGGACCAGGCTAGCCTGTTTACAAAACGGG
>JAOYMZ010028948.1:0-16978 GCA_025802335.1 Pinguicula primuliflora | reverse complement strand
TCGACAAAATCTAAAATCCTATTTAAATGTTATAAATCCAAGAGCTAAATATAAACCTAAGGGCTAAACCCTATAAATCCAAGGTCTAAATACTATAAACTCAAGTCTAAATTTGTGGAAAATCGTCTATATTTTGATCAAATGGGGAGAGGGGTGCGCTAGGGGTGCTGAAAATGGGGTATCTATATCATTTTCCTTCGGAGAAATGCAATTATTCGGCAAGACACAGCAAGACAAAGTGCAGACATATTATTACATTTTTGGAAATTTGGGAGCAGCTGGGTTTCGAACCCAGCACCCCTCCAATCTCTTCCACATTTCTCCTCTCACCTACTTGCGCGTGTTCCAAGCCTTAACCATCTCAGCTATATGTGTTATTTGTAAATATATGAATATAAATATAGTATAACCCATCTCAGACCATAAACACACAAAAAATATAAAAAAACATAATAATCGTACGTAAAAATATAAAATTCTTTTTAAATATTATAAATCCAACTGCTAAATGCTATAAATCCAAGAGCTAAATGGTATAAACCCAAGGGTTAAATGCTATAAACCTAAGGGCTAAATGTTATAAACCCAAGGACTAAATGCTATTTTTTAAAATTAATATTAGGGTGGTTTTGCCGTCGTAAAAATCTAAAACTCTATTTAAATGTTATAAATTCAAAGGCTAAATATAAACTCAATGGCTAAATGTTATAAACCAATGGTTAATGATATTTTTAAAATTAATATTACGACTGCTTTGCCGCCATAAAAATCTAAAACCCTATTTAAATGTTATAAACTTAATGGCTAAATGTTACAAACTCAAGGACTAAATGCTATTTTTCAAAATAAATTATTTTATAATTATTACTAATTATTTTATAATTAGTACTAATTAATTTGTATTTATTACTAATTAATTTATATAAAATATGCTGACATGACACTGTGTCTTGCGGTGTCTTGCCAAAAACTGTCCTGTGGCATAGCATTTGCCTATGTGTCGTGGTGAACCAATTTCAACCGGATTTACGAAATTAAACGAAAATTGTTCAAGTTTTTGTGTGTGTGCTTGTGAGTAGATGTGGAGAGGAGGTGTGTGTAATTGGAGGGTGTGCTATATCATTACTCTTCATGTGATTAGCCTACATCCACGGCACTAAAAAAACAGTATCCAATGTATAAATCTATCAACATTGAGGGTTTAGTAGCATGTATGAATTAATATAGGATGATACGTGATGGAAAATTTGTCCTATGATTAGTATTTGGAAATCCATGACTTTAGCATTTTATAAGTAGCATTTTACAATTTTTACATATTGGGGAGGTAAAAACTTGCCTTAATTACAAAAGAAATATCACAGAGGTTCAAAAACAAAAGACTGGCTATATCGGATATCCAAGGGGTCTGATGCTTGCACTACGGAGTCTTGTTC
This sequence comes from Pinguicula primuliflora, assembly GCA_025802335.1. Classification (NCBI taxonomy): domain Eukaryota; kingdom Viridiplantae; phylum Streptophyta; class Magnoliopsida; order Lamiales; family Lentibulariaceae; genus Pinguicula; species Pinguicula primuliflora. Next base: position 15,542 of record JAOYMZ010028948.1, on the reverse strand, counting down.
ATTTCTGCTAGAGAATGGCCGTGGCCGAGGATCCAGCATGTACACCTTTATGTCCAAATCAGAAAGTGATAGACTGGTCTTGGCATAGTGGTCGACCGTGAGGTTGCATTGTTTAGGAATGTAACAGAAGCTGATCCTTGCAAAGAGTTTGGATATCGTGCTAATACAACTCACTATTTGGGGGGCACAACCCGAAAGGTCTCCGTTTTGCAGGAGTTCCAATGCTAAAGTCGAATCTGTGTAGTAGGAAAATTGTGTCCATCCATGGTCTAGCGCCAGTTGCAGACCTTGGTAGATGACCCATAATTCCGCATTGATAGCATTACAGCGACCAAGTCTTCAGGTGAAAGATAGGATTTGATTACCTGCGTTATCCAGTATGAAACCTCCAATGCCTGCCTTCTGTGAGGTTACAAATACGGCTCCATCAGTGTAAAGAGAGAAGTAGGTTTGAGAAGGGGAGGCACTTGACTGGATCAAGGAAGGGCCTTCTCTTGCAGGGACAACCATGTTGGGAGCAGACTGAAGTATCCTCTGTCTTAGTACCTATTTCCTTATGGACAAGTTGAAAACATGGTTAGTTTCCCGAACCAATGCTATGATTCTGGGTTTAAGGCTTGTTATCGTTGTCTTGGAGTCCCTGAAGATTTCAGAGTTTCTGTTCGTCCATATAATCCAACATGTATGAGAGAACCAGGTCGGCCAACTGATATCTTCTTACATTAATGGAGAGGTTAGGTTCAGTACAATCCAGAGATGGGAATGTACCTCATTCCAGAAGTTTACCGGCAAGGATGTGGCTACTCCCGACCACACCATGTGGCTCCGGTAGCAGTCGCGAAGGACGTGCAGCAAAGTTTCATCGTGAGAGCACAGATGACATGCTGGGGAGTCCACTATTTTGCGCTTGAAATGCTCATTGTTGGTCCATAATGCACCTTGTACTAGTTTCCAGAGGAACAACTTTGTCTTCTCAGGTATCTGCAGCTTCCATACTCGTTCCCATACTAGAAATTGCTGATTCCAGTTGGTGGCTGATAGCCATTCATAGGCAGATGCCATGGTGAAGAGGCCTTTTGGAGATGGGAGCCAGCAGCGACGATCTGGCCCACTAGAGTCCATAAGAGAGGGGATAGTGATAATATCCTCTACCAGCGACGGGGGTAGCAGCATCTAAAGTCTTTCCATATCCCACATTCCTGTTGGATGTACAAAAGAGCAAGACATGTCATCTAGATTAATGGTATTTGATGTACGGCGTACCTGAGTTATCAGCAACAAGGTGCCAGAAGGGAGCCACTTGTCCGTCCAAAAATGGCACATTCTGTCGTCCCCTAGTTACCATGCGAGCTAGTCGCAGAATAAGCTCCAGACACGTTGAAGCTGTTGGCATAGGGGGAGCCTTTCCTGGTAGGGAAGCCACTTGATAGGTCCATCTGTGCTAGATTATACTTTGCCAAGAAAACTAGCTTCCATAGTTTTGGATGTGGAGATATAAGTTCCCAAGTAAGTTTGAGCAGCAGTGCTATATTGTATTATCTCCTTCTTCGGGGTCTGAGTCCTCCACAATCCTTAGGTTGGCAAACAATTTCCCATGCCACCTGATGAGGCTTCCTTGTGCCTTCACTGTCACCTAAAAGAAAAACACGTTGTATCTGCTCCAACTCATTGCAGGTAGTTTTCGGGAGAAGTGTCGATTGCATTGTATAGGTAGGGAGACTTTCAAGGACTAATTTTACAGAGTGTTGATCGTCCAGCCATCGATATACAAGATGGATTCCAGGCTCAGGATTTGTTTCTCACTTTTCCGACGAGCCCCGCATAGCGGCTTCTTTTTTGTCTCCCATGTAGCATTTCTATGCCTAGGTATGCGCCAAAAGAATCTGATTTCTGAATGTGTAGTATATCGCAGATTCTTGTGACCACTTATGCATCCAAGGTTGGGGGAAGGAGGACACGAGATTTGTTGGCATTTACTTTCTGACCAGAATGAGACGAAAATATATGGAGGGCTTTCTGGACTACCCTGGCTTGCACTTCAGAAGCTTCACAAAAGAGGATAAGGTCGTCGGCAAACATCACATAGGAGAGTTGAAAGCATTGGAGACCAAATAACATCGGCTTCCACTTTGCTTGGGATACCATTGAGTTAATCAAGTGCGATAGCCTCTCCATACACAAAACAAATATGTAGGTAGAGACAGGATCGCCCTGTCGCACTCCCCTTTGTTGGGAGAAGGAGTCTCCGAGTTCTCCATTCCATAAAACTTGTAATGAGCTACTTGACAAGGAGTCCATAATAAGATCCAGCAGACAAGAAGGCTGTCTAGTTTGCATGATTGTGTCCTTGATGAAGTCCCACCTAAGCATATCGAATGCTTTTGAGAGGTCTATCTTTAGCGCCATCCATTTTATACGTGTTCTGCTTGTCTGTATCATATGAATGGCCTCATGAACAATGACAACGTTTTTCATTATATTGCGACCTTTGATGAAGCTTGTCTGTGTGTGGAGCACTTACAATTCTATATTTAGCCTGTGTTTATCATCACCTTATAAGTCACCTTATCAGTCAATTCTGTCTTATAAGTCAATTTAACAAAATAAGTCTGTTACGTGAACATCCAGCTTAGGACTTATAAGGTGACTTATTTGGAAAGTCATTTTTTCAGCCTGATTACAAAATAAGGTGACTTATAAGTCTTTCATTTCAATTTTGCTCTTGATTTTATATACCTATACATCTCTACTATGAGTATATTATTTTCATTGTTCTAAACTTTATTATTAATATTTAAAATAATAAATACTATTACTACTATTATTACCACTATTATTAGGATTATTACTACTATTACTATGATTATGATTATGATTATGATTTTTTTTCGAGCTGAGAGTCTCCACGAAAACAATTTCCCTATCCTGTTGAGGGGTGGGGGTATGATTGCGTGCATCTTTCCCTCCTCAGACCCTACCTAAGGGCGAGATTTATTAGGTATGTTTGATTTGGTTTGACTTGGATTTAAAATAATAAATATTTATTTAAATAATAAATTAGAATTATTAAAACTAAAAACATTTTTATTTTATAATAATTGTGATATATAATATTATTAAAAATTACAATAACAATATAAAATAATGTTCTTTTATGTCAAATTTGCGAAACAAGTTCAATCAAATCAGTCACCTTATTAGTCCACCCTATCAGTCACCTCATTAGTCACCAGTCACTTTATCAATCATCAGTCACCTTATCAGTCATCAGTCAACTTATCAGTCAGATTTGCTAAACACAACCTTAGTATCATGGATAATTTTATGTGATAATTTTAAAATTTACGTAAATTTACAAAATTGCCTTTTATTTTTAATTAAAACAATGCATTTAAAATAAAATAAAAATATAACTTTTCGATATTTTTATTATTTCTTTATCGAACTCTTAGGAACTCATGTTCATATTAAATTCTGAATATCTGAATCTAATACTCAACGACCAGTTATTATTTAGGTTCGAATTAAATTAAAAATACATTATTAAAAAATATATTTCAAATAAAAAATTATTTTTCATTATTTTGGGCATTTAAAATTTAAATTTATTATATAATCCTATACTAATAAATTTGTCTCAGTTTTTCGTCACTCAAACTTAACGGCCATTTGGATTTGTTGTCGGTTATCGTTTTCTGCGTTTTCTTTTTTTTTTAAAGGTGGATGTCCGTGTTAGTATACATTTTTATTGTTTTTTCCTTATTTTTTACCTCTCTCCTGCCGATTGTTAAAAGTGGATTTATCCGGCGATCCGCTCATCGTTAGCCGAAATGGATTTCACCATAATTATCAGCACAATCGTTTCGTACCATATAACATGCGATTTCATATAATTTCGACATACTTATCCATTTTCGCGTGGGTAATATTGCGTTCAAACACGGGTTATTTTATGTGCCAGGAATATTTTATTATTATTTTAATAAACTTTCCATCTTTCTTAAAATCGAATTTATCCGGCGACCCGCTCATCGTTTGCCGAAACGGAGTCTGCCGTAATGAACGGCGCGTCGCTACCGGTAATATTAACTTCAGACACGAGTAATTTTACGTTTTCGCACGGGTAATTTTACGTACCAGTGGCTTCATTCACGGGCAATACGACTTTATATAGTTTCAACGTCAGATACGAATAATTTGACGTACCAATGACTTCATTCACGGGCAATATTCTAGTTTCTTATAATTTTATAACAGAAGTACAAAAAGTAATAATTTCAAAAAAATTCAAACTTTTTCACAAAATCCCATATTTTCAAAAAAGAAAGACTTTTCTTCAAAATTTCACATTTTTCCTCGTAAATCCAGTTGACCCGGAATTTTTTTTCATATCTTTCACTGCTATTAAAAACTGAATTAGTTGGATAATTTGTGAAATCTCACTAAATCATTCCCATTAAATGGACCCTAAATGTTGCAGTACATAGGGATATCAGCAATCGAAAAATATTTTAATTTTATATTAGCACTGCAGTCACGAAGGTTTTTTAATTTTTAGGTGCTTAATTTATTAAATCGTTTCTAAAAAGACTTGACAGAATAGATATTACATTTTAATTTAGAATAATGATATCTGTACAGTATTTTTATACACCGAATTTCGACACACTTTAAATTATATCCGCATTCTGTCATCGCTATCGAAATTGTTACCATTGATGAAAAATTAATATATCAATGATAAAAAAATCCTATACACAGGTTGGATTTTAACGACTTCATAGCCGATAACTTCGTTTCATTTTTCCCCTATTGTAGAAATTACCGGTGACGAAGTCGCTTGAACCACACAAGAACCTGAAATTTTGAACCTTGTTGTATCAATTTTTCATTGATGGTGTCAATTTCGAAAATACTATTAATATGTGATTGGAATTTAAAGTGTGACAAATTTTAATGTCAATAAATAGTGTACCATTATACTTTAATTTATGCCATAAAAATGGGCAATTTTTTGTGCCACAAAGTCAGCCAGAGATTTTGAAATTGATAGCGCCTAGCCTTCCAAAAGTCGGGAGTTATTCTCGGCCTGCCACAACCCAAGATTTACAAATCCTGCTCTTCCACAAGCCAGGCGTAATTAACAACATTAATTATGGTTGTTAGGCATTACTGGGGTTTCGAAGGGTGGGATAGATCCCGACTTTTGGAAAAATGGAGATTTGTAAAAGATATGGGCTCATAAGTTGCCACGTGATGACTTGGAGTGCGTTTAGCTGCCTTCTCGTGAAATAGTCTTGCCTTATCGCTCCACGCCTCAATCGTTGAGTTCATACTCGCACAAGTACTGGTACGCAGCTGTGTTACACGCGAGGATCTCATTCATTTGGTCGTGAAACTTTATTTTGCTCGACCTAGAACTGATTTTTCAAGTCATTTCCTTGACAACCTTATCTTTGTATCTGACAATTGGCATTACAAATATGTCGTAGGCAATATCTTTTAACACCGATCTCATCATTTAATGTTGGAATTATGCTTATTGCCTTCAGACAGCCTTCACCCCGGTCAGAAATGATACAAGTAGGCATGTCTTTGGTCACGTATGGTGTCAATCTTTCCAAAAATCAATACCACGAAGCCCCGCTCTCTTTATCAACCAACACAAATGCGACGGACAAAATATGTCCACTGACATTCTGTGTCACTGCAACAAGTAATTTTTGCTTGTAGGGACAATGGAGATGCGTAGCGTCAGCAGATAGGACAGGCCTATAATATTGGTAACCAAAAAGCCCAGAACACGTAGATCAGCTCCTTTTCTGTGGGATTATCTGTATCCTTTATAGCCAAATCGACCACATTTGAAGGGTTCCAGTGCTGTAGTGATGCTAGGTATATGGGCAAATTTCTGACGCCAGGCTTCTATGTTTCGTGCACCATCTCAGTTGCCCACCGAAGGGCAAACCAGACTTTTGAATACTTGACTTCAAAATCATATTTAGACTATATCAGCTGTTGCACATGTTGTGTCTGAATGCCTGAAATATAAAACTCAATAGTGTTAAAAAATAATAAACCACTATTATTCCAGTATGTTAATAAATAATAAATAAACTACCATTATTCATGTACTGGGCACCTGAATTTTTGGTTATCATCCCAATCAATTTGTGGGCAATGACACTCTTCGTGAGATTGCAATGATACTTGCTAACCATACTAGTTTCGCACGTGTGTGGGTAACCCCATTTTGATGGTATGTTAATTAATAATAAATAAACTACCATTATTCAAGTACTGGGTACCTGAATTTTTGGTTATCATCCTAATCAATTTGTGGGCAATGACACTCTTCGTGAGATGCAATGATACTCGCTAACCACACTAACTCGCACGTGTGTGGGTAGCCCCATTTTGATGATTTTCCACTTGCACCCATTGGGCTTGTAACACGCACTGAGATTCCACGCGCACCGGAGTAATAACCTCTTCGTGTCACTATTGTACATACAAAATTCCATTTTGACGTGCACAATATGATAGTTCTCTACGGACCACTGCAAATATTATTTATGCCAATATAATTGGCCGACTTCTATTATACAAATGTCGTTGTCAAAACGACTTGTGCTCATGACAGAGGAATAGATATAGAGTCTCCCAGTAGAGGATATGTATCATGATGCTACTCGGGAGAGCCACTATCTAACGGTGTTGGGTACAACTGATCTACCCGAGGGCGCAGTGGGATCAGGCGCATATTCTCACCATCATTGTCACCTTCAAGTTCAGAATCAAGATCGTTACCTTCTACGAGACCCGCCAAATCAGTTTGCGAATCTGTAAATATTTGAATGGTTTCTCGTGGTGGCATGGTTGATTGGTGACTACATGGTGGTTCCCACCCTCCATCTAAACTCATTTAATGTTGATAATCAATCATGCGAGAAATTTAAATTCCTAGACGAACCACTGCCGGTATAGGATACAGATTCAAAATAGTTGCTCATTATCTAATAAAAATTACGATTAAATAAAAATTATGCACATAATCAAATAAAACATATGGAAGAGCGAATTGATAGGAAAATTTACACCAAACTGCACTCCAAATGAGATATTATTCAATTAGTTTGTATTGAAATAATAAATTGTTGGTGTTATTATATAGGAAACAACCAGCTCTTCCAAAAATTGAGCATTTACAAATCTTGCTTTTCCAAAGGCCGGGACTAAATCCTGCTCTTTGGAACTGCGGTAATACCTAGCCACCGTAATTAATGCTCTTAATTACGCCTGGTCTACGGAAGAGCGGGGGATTTGTAAATCCCGGATTTAGGAAGGCTATAAATAACTCATGATTTTTGGAAGCCGAACGATGTCAATTTCAAAATCCGGAGCTCAATTTTTGTCAAAAAATAAATAAACTTGCCCAAAAAAGTGTGCATCTTTTGTTTCTTAGAAATTTGCGATATTAGTATCACTCCTAGATTTTGCTTTGTTAGTGTCCCACTGTCGTCCCTGTACTTTTCCATAGAATCCACCACTGAACGCTGCCGGAAAATTACCCAACTCATTGTCTGATCCACAAGGTTCTCCACTAATAAATAATATTTGACTTGTGTTTCTATTCATAGACGAGACAATCTAAAAAAGTAGCCGGCAATCTCCTTTTGTGGTTAAGATCACATAACATATTGTTTCTGGGCAAAACGACTTGAACCAACTTCTTCCCAAGTGCTCCACTATATGAATCCAACAGCCATATTAAACTGAGAAGCGACAAAAGGCGATCCATTTATGCGTTGAACTGGGAAATGTCCATTTGGGATCATGCTTGAATCCCATAATGCCCACCCAAACAATCATAATCTGATTCTTCAATTCTATATATAAATAAGGAACTGTTTCTTCAATATGAGCAAGGCAACAGGAAGAACCTGGGAATAATCTGTAATGGCAGTCAGTGCACTTCCTCCATTCGTGACTGCAATGCTGGTTTTCTCTTTACTTACATCGACAAGTACCCATTTTTTTCTTTTCATTCAAGCATGACACAAGTTCTTTCCTCAACCATTCAAACTTGTGTTAGATTCTTACATCATTTGTATTGTATTGTATGATGATTACAGGAGCTATTTTCGTGCCAAACGACGTTTCTGCTACTCCTTCACCGCAGGACGACACATTAAAGGTATGGTAATTCAAATCAAATGGCTGAAGAATGTATTCTCATCTCACCAGTTTCAACATATAACTTTGTGTTTCTTGGTGGAAACAGATGGTGGACGAAGTAAAGAACCAGAAGGAAACTATGGAGGATCATCTCTTTAGTCGTAGATTAGATCATGAGATCAACAGAGACTACCCTGGATGGGGAGCGAATAACCATCACACTCCAAATCCACCAACTAAAGACTGAGCTGAGGAGTTCCAATTCCCAACCATTCTCAGCATAGTGCAGTTTAATATCTTCTCCTTAATCTAGTTCTAGGTTCTGTACTAAGGAGTAAAGTAAATCCTCGTACATTTCCTTCACCGTACTTTCAAGGTCCTATCCTATGCTAAGGGGGTTCAATTTCATAGGGTAACAAGTAAGTTGGTATCCATGGTTTTGAAGCCAATAACGGATCGTTGTAATGAAGTTATCCTCTTGGAGAAATGAAAAGTATCTGAGATCGTGAGAGAATCTTGTAAGAAAATCCAAGGCATTAAACGAAAGACTTGTTTAAATCACTCACATAAAGCACACAGACAAAATGGAGTAAGTGGAGTTTAGGTGTCAACCACTTCAAGTGTAGTGTAGATGATACCTTCAAAAATCATGGTCACCTCAACTTTATGACTCGTGCAATAAAATAAGGCAGCCTTATTTTTAGGAGAGTGCTAGAAATGTCCACAACAAGCATTAGATATGTCTCCAGTGTAATATGCAGCAGTGATATACTTGAAAAAAAAAAGGTTTAGGGAAAGGGGTGGCACACCCCAGCTCCACCCCTGGCGCAACGCTTAATGGAGTCCATAAACGAATATTATACAGCGTTCGAGAAAGCGCTAGGCGACCAGGAGCCGCTTAGTGCCTAGGCGGCCTAGCACCCACTTAGGCGGCTAAAGCGGAGATTTAGGTAAGGCGGAGGGCAACATCCTAGCGCCTAATCAGGCTAGGTGACCGGTTTCTCAAACAGAGATATTATATGAGGAGAAGTCACTTTGTTTTCGGCAACTTTTGATCCTTTGGACCTTATGCTACTTGTGTTGTGCATCAACCTCGAATCTCCTTTTTCTTGATTTCCAACATATGAAACCAAAGAAAAAGAGCTTCAAGTATACAGAGAGGGTTAAAGAATAAGTTACTTCAACCATTTTTCCTTTCAAATCTTGCTATATTTTCAAGTTGTGTACCACAGCCACAGGTCTGTCATGCGTGCATTGTGGAACTAGGACCAACACAAAAGAGATTCTATTGCACATAGCTAAGGTCCAACTTAAAAAGAAACTTTTATTCCAAGAACGTGCCATGATAATGCTCACTGGGACTAGTAAAGTGCAAACCATGCAATTCTTGGACTTGAAGCAAAGTGAGAAGATGGTTATTACCAACATAACCTTGGCCTAGTAGTATGAGTGTGTGTGAGTGTGGGTTGGTGGGTGAGGACAACGGTTCGAATCTTGGTGCCACCCAAAAAATGATTATTCTTGGACTTGAAAATATGTACCCTCCTCACAAGCAACATGACAGCAGTATTTTGCTGCAAAGTCTTTTGAGGTGACAGCAGTATTTTACTTATAAATCTGCACCTATTACTATTACTCATCATGGTGGCGATTGGTGGGGCTGCCAAACAAAAATGTGAATCATACATACATATCACGCACAGTAAGAGCGAAACGAGAAATGATATAGTTTACCAAACATCATCCGTCACTATTATCTCACGAATCTGAGGTGTCAGATGGGGACGAGCAATGTGTTAAACACCACTTTCCTGTTTGACTAATGAGGCTCTTACACCCGGAAGGAGTGATCAGCTCGTGAGTGGTGTTTCGTGACCCATTGGAATGGGAAACAGAAGTATGTAAGCAAACCACGCACCTTTTTTTTTGGTCCTCTTTTCTCTCCTTTTTAGGCGCCAAATTGAGGTGTGTTCCTTTCTTTGTTCTGCTACATCAGAGAGATTCTCCACTTCCACTGAAGTCAAAACAATAAGAGGAAAACCTGGAACCTGTTATAAGGAAAGTTTAATATGAAATGGACAATGGGAGAAAAAGGAGGACCACAGCCATGTGGACTGGGGAAGATATTTCTCCCCAAAAAATCCCAACTTAGGTTCCAAGGTAGAAAGTTAGATTCCCAACTATAAAGAGACTTCTAGGCTGCCACATCTTGGAGCAGAGTTGTAAGGCGAAGAAAAGGAGCACAAAAAAACATTCCTTCAAATGATCCCAGGCCTGAATGCTTTATTTTTCTCTCATAAACATCAATGGCTATTCCGAATGTTCACATTCGAGACATGAAAGAAACGAACTTGGTTCTGTCTAGTGATGCAAAATCAAGATTAAAATGGACTCCGGAGCTGCATCAGAGGTTTATCCATGCAGTGGATCAACTCGGGGGTGCAGAGAGTTGAGTGTAGAACTTCCTTTTATTTATGTAGTTTCCTTCTTGTTTCAGATTGTGATCTGCAATATGTGACAAGATACGAATTTCTTTGTAATATAGAAGCTACCCCCAAATCTCTGATGAAGATCATGGAAGTTCAGGGGATGACATTGTACCACCTAAAGAGCCATTTACAGGCAAACTTCATCCATGTTTTACATTGAGATCATTTGGTTCCTCCTTCAATTCTTGTTCAAGTGGATTATTATTAGGCTCATTCTGTTGTGCTATTGCAGAAATATAGGCTGGGAAAGAGTAAGCAACCTCAAAATCAAAACTACGAACGGATTAGAAATGAAATAGGTAAGTGTTATGCTGCATTTATAGTTCAATTCTTCTCATTGACTCTCATGAACATACTTCTACAATTCAGGGTTTAGTGTGAAACAGAATCATCAATTCACCAGCAATATTTCTGATGGAGCAAAAATGGAGATTAACAAGTAATAATTGTTACATATATGAATCATTGGAGATCTGGAATAACTAAAGCTGCCACTAATTTTGAAAAGAAAAACATAAAAGAGATTTCAATGATAGAGGTTAGTGTTTCATTAGAAATTTGCAGATCACTCAATCCTTACATAAGCAAATGGAGGTACAGCGGAAACTTCACGAACAAATTGAGGTATATTATATACTCAAACAATGCAGACTCTATGTGAGGCATTTTCATTCCCAGACATATGCTTTGACAACAAATTGCAGGTGCAAAGACTTTTGCAGCGAAGAATCGAAGCTCAAGGGACATATTTACAGTCAGTTTTGCAGAAAGCACAAGAAACTCTCACCCAATATACTTCTTGCTCCATCGAAGTAGAACAAGCAAAAAGGCAACGTTCTCAATTGATGTCAATGGCAGATTCAGGGTGCTCCAGTTCATCATCCTCCGCGATGACGCAGGGCGAGGTATCAACGTCAGGAGATGGAAAGACCCAACAAGTGACATATAATGGAAGTTCACTTGAGAGTTCCCTGTCATCGTCTGAGATCTCATGGGGGAAGGAAGAATCCCACCCAAGTAACAACGGGAATAGAGATTTTCTCGGATTCCAGCTGATGGATATGCATTCTTTCGGAAAAGGCCAATCAGAGAGGGAAGCTATTAACAACAGGAGAAAGAGCAAAAAATTTATTCAGGGCATTGATTTGAACAGCAAATGGCTGCCGAATGAGAATGACTTGGATTGTGGATCAAAGGAATAAATACACTTGAACGGTTTGGTTATGACAAGAGCAAGAAAAGATCAGGCACTATCCTAATTCTAATTCCGTTTGTCGAATCAGTTGACGACCAAGATTTAAACGACTCATTTAACTTAAGTGATCTAATCCTAAACATCGGCTAAGCATTGAACGAATATAATTAGAATTCAGCACCTAAAAACTGTTGCCCGGTTCATAACGTCTCACACCTGAAATTTTTTCTACAGTACTGTAGACACACTCATGAAGAGTATGTACATAGCAGATCTAGTACAATGCAGGACATCTGCATACTGCATTCCTTGTTCTAATCGCACAGATGAGTCACGGAACAATTATAGAGTTGGGCCTAAAATTGAATAGGATCCATCTGGACTACAAATACAATGTTATGGTCAAAAGCGTGTTCAGTTCAATCACATATTGATCCAGTTTGACCACATAGGTATAAATGAAAGCCCCGTTAGCCATTTTTTCTAGTAACTCTGCCGAACATGTCTTTGATATTTTGTGAATTCTTCTCCACTCTGGCCTTCTTAGTTTGCCTGGAGCTTTTGGTAGTTTTCTTGTCCACGCCATTTTTCTCCTGACCAACCGAAGCAGAATATACAAACACGGTGATGATAAAACAAATAGGTAGCATGACTAAATGTAATCCTTCATCAACACGAAGGTGAGCTATGAAGGTAGTGAAATGATATAAGGTACAGCAAAACCGCACCTCAAACGCACCGGTTTGCCTGCACACACACACACGTTTTGATATGTGTGTGCTCACAGTGCAAACGGTGCGATTGAGGTGCGGAAAAAAGTGCTTTTACATACCAGTGCATGATTGACTGGTGTAAAGGAATTTTGTGTAGAAGCTGATACCATATCGAGGTTATGGGGTTTCTTCCGGTCTTGCAGGTTTAACCTGAGAAAGACTCCAACAACATTATACACTGGCAACACAACTTATCAAAAAAAAAATACACTGGCAACACAAAAAAATAGGTACTTCCAAGTCTTCAACTAATAGTACAAGTGTTAAACACTGTTTAACAGAGTAGCCTCTATTTGTCATGGCATTTGATATCTGGACTTTAGAAATCAACCACTGATCTTATAGACATAGCTACTATAGCATAAAGTCATGACGTATGATGTCATTTTTCTTCATGTTGATAGAAACAGACATAATATCTATACGATGAGAAGCAAACACAATACTTTAGTTTGTCGCACAAGATGTTCAACCAAGGTTCATCCTTCAAGTACTCTCCCATTATTGATACAGCATCAAATACTGAGACATTGCAAGACACTAATCAGGACAGCATTAGTATGAAAAACAATCACAATGCATAGCACTGTAACAGACAAGGATAGGGCAAATATATTGATGGGAATAGATTTTATTGCATTGTCATCAAAACCAAAGAAGAATATGGTAGGAACATACGTGTATCTTTCTCATCTTGAGCCCCATAATTCTTATCCAAAGTCGGTAGAGTGATCTTCAGTTGATGCACCTACAATTTCAAGACACAACAACAATGAAAAATAGGAAGCTAGGGACGAGGGAATTCTTCATGAATATACCTTTCAACAGCATCAAAAGTAAATGTTGAGACTTGAGACTGAAATTCATCCGCTATATATACAGCTTATTTTTCTGAACAGGATTAGACAACTTAATCATGGAAAGTTTTTTTTTATAGGCAAAGGTATCGAATACCTCTACATTGGAAGGTAACCAACTCACCAGTTGAGCTACTTGGTTTGATTTAATCATGGTAAGTTAAAGGGACCAGACTAACCTTGTAGCACAGCCATTTCAACACCTTCATGTCGTTGAGTCTAAAAAATTTGGTTGACCCAACTTCTGCTCAAGAAAAATCAATAGTGGGAGATGAAATTAATTTAAGTGTATTGGACACATGAAAACACGAAATATTTTTTTCTCAAAAAAGTCTGATTCATCCTGCATTCATAAAAAATTAGAAGATCGTGAGTCAGACACTATACAGACTCTCCAGTGCTATTATGGGAGGAAATGTGGAAAATTTAGAAACTTTTAGTTTGAGATCATAAGACCTATAAAGTATTAAAACCTGTGACTTTTCGTGTTTCTTGAGTATGTGAATCAAATATTGAAACATAGACACTCCGCAATAGAAGTTACATACCTTCATACCCTAGAAACTAAAGCACTTTCATATAAGAATACCATACACTACCTTTAAGATCACAAACGATTTGCATAGTCTTGTCTGCAATGGATGACAGAGATTCATATGCAGGATACCCAGGAACAAAAATAATCTCGTCAATTTGCCTGAATTTTCCTAGATCATTACCTTTCTACACAAATATAGATGAAGGGTCACAAGTAATGAAAAGAAGAAAAAAAACACTTCAACTTGTCTAATTCAAAAGATGAGGAATACTTCTACCAAACTGTTTAAACTACAGAATCTTACAACTGAGAGAAATGAACTTGAATAAGAAGCACTAGCATAGCAAAATGTATCTACAAAAAACAAACCTTCATTCGAGCTTCTTCAAATATTGGCAAAAGGATGAAAACGGGATCAATGGGAGTGGCAGTATACAAGCAACTATCTGTACCACCAAGAAATTAGAGGATTGCCATTCCATTTTGACTTATTTTAAGATATGTAAAATCAAACAAGATGATACACAGATCTTGGTCTGGTTGAAACGTCATCAATCTTACCTTCACATACGTAATTCCCAAGGAACCAGGATCCATAAGATTGCTTAAACAAGTTAAGCTCCTGAAGTATTCCATCACTATAGAGGTAGCACATTTTGTTTCCTGCATAAAAATAAGCTTTCTTGAGATCTGAACATTTTCTTATGCCAAGGAGCTAAGAAAAGAGTAGCTAGAATGCCAGTCTCATACATTATGCAAACAAGTGAAATATTCCAGTAGATGAAACGATCGGCATAAAAAAACTCATCATTACCCAAATGGTCCAAATTGCACGAAAAAAAATGCTCTGATACCAATCAGATAAACACTTAAAGCATTATTCTGCATTACAACTTCAGGCCAACAAGCACTAGAGAGGAGAAAGCACACATGGAAATTACCCGTTTTAGGATGCCTAAGTGATAACAGATTTCCGACATGGTTCCCTGCAATAATAGGATCTGCAGTGATGACAAAAAAGAAATCAAAGCAATCCAAACAAACAACACAAAAAACAGACAAATTCCTCACACCATACAGAAAGTTTGATACTTTATAATATGGGTGTAAGCAAAGTATCATCTAAAATGCACATTGATACCTCTTGCAATCAGAACACGAGTTTCAGTTGCGCCTTCCCACCAAGCATCTGGAGCTTCCATGATATTCCAAACAATATGGATTCTTAGTTCAAGAATGTAACAACGACAAATATGATATACTAGTTCTCCCCCTGTTCTTTCAACATATCCCAACTACATTCATGAGGAATTAATTTCTTTTTTTACTCTGAAAAAACTAAACACGAATCCACACATTTTGGAATTTGAAACCCTAACTTCCGCGTAGGATTGCAAACGGATCGGATCGGATCGGATTCGGATATTTTTTTCGGTTTTTTTCGGATTCGGATTTTGAAAAACAATAACCATAACCAATCCATTTAAAATCGGATAATTTTAATCGGATTTC
>JAOYMZ010028937.1:0-16978 GCA_025802335.1 Pinguicula primuliflora | reverse complement strand
TACAAAATCTTGTTCATTGCGACAGACTTGTGTATCTTTGGTTTATGGAGAAGTGAATTCATCTCTTAACTGTTTGCGAAGTGCCTTGTGTTGTGCAAGTTTTGGAACCCTTCACTTCGGATTTGATCGGAATATATGGCACTTTCACAATCGGGGAGGTCTTTCGTTCATCAAGCTTTCCGCCCCAGAGGAAGTTCCTGATGAGGCTGTCAATTTTCCTGCATGTCTTTTTGGGAAGACTGGTGGTTTGCATGCGGTAAACTGGAATAGCATTGAGGACTGCCTTGCAACAAGTTAATCGACCTGCTTGGGAGATGGGCCTTGAGTTCCAATGTCTGCTTGAGGAGGGGGACACTGAGGTATTTATCAAGGTTATCCACTGTTGAGAAACCTATGGCAAGCTGATCCTTGCTGCCTCATCAGAAGTGGTGTTTCTGGATAAGTAGAGGGCTGACTTGGATTTGTTCACTTTCTGACCCGCAAAGAACTTGAATGTCTCAAGAATGTTATGTATAACAGAAGCCTGTTCTATTGAAGCCTCAATAAATAAAATCAGATAATCGGCAAACATCAGGTGAGAGAGGTTGAAGGAACCTTTTCCAATATGCAATGGTTTCCATATTTTGTCTGCCACCGCCTTCCTGATCATGTGTGATAATCGCTCCATACACAATAGAAAGAGGTAGGGCGATATTGGATCCCCTTGGCAGACTCCCCGGCTTGGTTTGAAAGATGAACCTCTTTTGCCATTCCAAATAACTTGGAGGGAGCTGGTAGCTAGAGATGATGTAATTATATCACGCAGTAGAGGAGGTATGTGGGCTTTAGCTAAAGTGTCATCAATGAAAGCCCAGCTTAATCTGTCAAAGGCTTTACTTAGATCAATTTTCAGAGCCATAAACTTTCTTTTCCCTTTGCAAGTGTGTAAGGAATGCACCGCCTCTTGGGCTGCAATGATACTGTCTATAATTTGTCTCCCTATAATGAAGCTGGTCTGGGTAGTGTGCACCAGTTGGGGCATAACTAATCTCGGATGGTTTGTGATGATTTTGGTGATGAGCTTGCTGCAGACATTGAGCAGACTAATTGGCCAAAACTGATCGAAAGTCTCAGGCTGATCAACTTTTGAGATAAGGGTAATCATGCCCTGGTTGATGAGGGGGTCCATTTGATGGGACTCAAAAAAATGTCATGGGTGAATCTACAGACATATGGGCCGACGAGCTGTCAATTGTGCTGGTAAAACCCTGCTGAGAAGCCATCCGGGCCTGCTGCTTTATTAAGGTGCATTTCAAACATAGCTCTCTTTATTTCCTCATCAGAGATAGCTTGGGACAGCAAGTTCTTGTGAGCCGATGTAAGGTGTGGGAAGTAGCCCCTGGAGGGAAATAAGGACATGTATGGACAATTAGAGGAGGCTCTTTCTTCACTAAACTGCTGTTGGAAGAACTCAGTGACTGCCAATGAAAGTGTGGCAGGGTCAGAGCACCAGTCACCACTGTCTAGTTTGATAAGGGTGGCCTTCTTGGTCTGTGATCTCTGCCTGAGCTTTGAATGAAACAGTTTGGAGTTTTTATCTCCCAACCGGATCCATTGGATTTTGCTATTCTGCTTGTCCAGTAGTTCTTCTTGGATGCAAATTTTCTCCAATTCCAACCTAAGCTCTTTGTCTAGTTGTGTCAAATAAGGTGTCTTTGTTTCCAAAGCTTCGTGCACACCTCTAAGCCTCCCCAAGGCACAACGCTTCCTTTTGAAAATGTCACCAAAGAAATCCATCATCCAAGAATTAAGGTTTGACTGTAGAGCTTGTAGAGCTGCTGGCAGTGTCAACTCACTTTTCCATGTTAAACATAGTCAGTTTTCCCAAAGGTCATGGGATTCCTAAGTTCTTAGATAGCAGAAATAGCTGCTTTCAACCTCTTGGTTCCCTTGGGGGAACAACTCTGTGAGTATAGGCGAGTGGTCGGAGGCTGTACGGGGTAGATGATGAACTCAAGTGCATTTTGTCATGTGGCGAAACGCTGAGTTGGCTAACACCCAGTCTATTCTCTCATGGCAGATACCCCTTGACCAAGTATATTTTAGTCCGATGAAATCAAAGGCCTCCAGCTCATTATTAGCAATCCATTGATTGAATAGCTTGCATCCCTTTGAAGGCCGAGCACTGCACTTATCCATTTTCATAAGAAAACCATTGAAATCTCCTAGCACGAGCCATGGCTCATCCCGTGAGGAAGGGAGGTCGGATAGTTGATTCTAGAGGGAGCGCCTGACCTGTACTGTAGGACTTCCATAAACTGCAGGCATAAAAAGTTAGCAAATGGGCTACAGGATATAGATAAGTGGATATATTGCCAATCAAATTTCAAGGGTTTTACTTCAATGTGTTTCTGCCAGAGTATCCAAATACCCCCAGAGAAACCCTGCGCTTCATTTCTAAAAGACTGGTTAAAACCTGACCCAATGTTTTTTATAGCAACATCCACGTCCTCTTTACTAATTCTAGGTTCCAGGAGAATGAGCATATTAATGTTGTATAGTTTTATTAGACTTTTTAGTTTAGCTAAGGTGCAGAGCTTTTTGATTCCATGGACATTCCAAGACAAAATATTTAGGTTGTGATTCTTCATTTAAAATTATAGAGGGGAAATTTATGGAGAAAAACACTTAAGAAACCTGACCAGTAGAGCCCTCCTCTCCCTCGGGGATCTCACACTCTTCTAGCTCCATCGAGGCATGTTCCTCGGCAGGATTCAGGGGTGGTCGCCCATGAGTGCCTTTAAGTGAGAATTGCAGCGCCACTTCTTTGCCTTTCACCCGGATGCCCTCAGGTTTGTCACGTGAGGTAGCATTCATGGGTAATTCAGCATGATCAGTCATGGTAGGTTGATCATCCAGTGGGGTGAGAGGGTGGCGAAGGGTCACAGGTGTGTGTGCTCTGTCTGTGGTGTGGACTATATAAGTAGCTGGGGCAGGACAGTTAAGGAGGCTAAGGGTGGTATCAACGGGGGTAAGGGAGTGCTCAAAGGTACGGGGGCGTTTGTAGGTACTTGGTATAGATTCATCAGGGCGCTGTACTGAAGTGGAGAGAGAGGGAGCACTTGCCTTGGTTGGTTTATGAAGCCAGGCACGCTTTGGTTGTGATGCTGGGGGAATAGCAATGTCAGAATTCTTCCTGCCATTCTTGGAATTCTGAGGCATGTGTAGTCTGTCATGTGCAACTTGGTTGTTCACTGGTGGGTCCTGCAAGGTAACAGCGGATGTGTTAGAATGATCTGGAAGATCAGGAATGGTGTTTAAAACAGCAAAACGAGATGCAGCGAAGGTAAAAGGTGAGGATCCGCCGAGCTTAGATGGTGCAGCAGGCATATCTCTCCCTTTATTTGAGGATGTATATGAGGGAATGGGTCTTCATCCTTTCTTATGTGCAATCATACATTCACCGAAGGTGGGAAAGTTGGGATCTGCCAACTCCGATGAAGGGGCTGCATGCTCTTGTGAATTTCCTTTATGCGGAGCGGTTGGAGTGGATGACTTTGTGGCATTGTCATGGGCATTGTTCTCATGTGTAGCAGGACGTGGTAGTTGAGCCGGAGGATCTCATGCTGTTATATCGATTGGTGCATCAACCTTAGCTGATTGCGCTTTCGATTGATCAGGGCATTCGCCAATAAGATGGCCAAATCGACCGCAACGAAAGCAGATGCGATACAAGTCCTCGTATTGAACTGGGTAGCATGTACAGTCTATAAATAGTTGGGAAACTAGGGGCTGTCTGAGATCGATCTTAACTGCTACCCGAGCGAATTGTGCACGTTGGCCTGAGAGGGTGTGCACATCAGCCTTGACAAAGCTTCCAATTGGCCTGGTAATCTTCTTGAGAAAGTGTGAGCGGAAGAATTCTGTGGGCAGTCCAAGGATCTGGATCCAAGTTAAGACAGCATCAATATGTGAATCCTTAGTATTGAATCCACGCTGCCAGGGGTGCATAATTAAATAATGCACCATCAAGGACCAAGGGCCATTGAGGAGCACATTGTGATAATTAGTTTGGGAAGCCAGTTTCACGCACCACAAGCCATCAGACATATCAATAAGCTGGAAATCGCCAATAAGCTTCCAAAGGATAGATGGCCTCTACAGAAGAGTATTGTAATTGAACATTCGGCCTAAAGGGCGAATTATAATAGTGTCGGACATGCTCCTTTCAATGAGGGTGTGGATTCCATTGGAGGAGCTATAGACTATTTCATCTTCCAATATCTCAAAATCCTCATCGATGTTCTGGGAGCCATTCTGAGCGAATTTAGAGTTTAGGAGAGTGTCTCGGAGGGAGTGGGTACCATACCAGGGATTTGCAGTATGCAAGTGGTCAGGATTGCGGTTTGGTCTGTACTACGTCTGGATCCAGAGTTCCCCTTGCGCAGAGTGCCATATTGGCTTTCAGAAGCTGGCTTCAGATGGTTAACGGCCGGTGAATTCGTGACCTTCTCGTACATCAGGGGGACAACCATCGGAGGCTGGTCGCCGACCCTGGACTGGCTGCATGGGTTGTCTCCATCACAGACAACCATATTAGTTATTTTTGAATCTTCCTCCAATTGTTCAATAGAGCCCGCGTTGATATCGCCCAAGGGCAGATCTGGTGGGTTTTCTAGAAATTCAGACATGAATGCAGTAGCCGATGTCAAGGTCGCCGGAAGAGAGATCGAAGTTTGGGGGCACGAGAGAAATCTTCGAGAGGATCGCTAGGGATTTCCGTAGTTGAGGGACTAGTTTTTTTCCATTTTTACATTTAGTGCTATGCAGTTGAATGAGTCAGGTCAGTACATATTATCAGGATCTTCACAAATCAAAAATAGCCTCACTCACCTAGCCACCCGCGTCGGCACCATATAAATAACTCCCTTTTGTTAAGGATATCAAAGAAAGTCAACAATGTCACACAAGTTAGTCAATAATACTACACAAGCAAATCAGGCAGTGGATCACTACAAAATCCCCGCAAACAAGGAAGATCCACATCTCGAGCCACCAAATCCATTTAATAGCAGCACACCCAACACATCCATTTAATAACAAGCACACATGTATATATATTGTAAACAATACAATCATATGTGTACCAAAAAATTCAGTTTCTTCAGTTTCTTCACATTTCAGTTTCTTCACATGGTATCGGAGCCTCAATTGCTCATGCAAGAAGATTAATCCTAAATTACGTGTGTGACTCAGAGATTGCCATTTCTCGGATGCAGTATAAACAATCGAGTTCAGTATTTACCTGGCAAATTGCAGACTTCTGATCTGAGTTCAAAACGGCCCAGTTCGCAGAACTCGATCAAGTATAGAAATCTGAGTTCAGATTCATCAACTCTGCAGCAGTATATCGCTCTGCAAACATCCTAGTTCGTGAAACTCAATTGCAGTGTGTTCAATTTGAGTTCACAGTCGCCAAATCAATAACATCATTCTCCTACACAATTTATATTCAAACCACAAACTTCTGATGGCCTTTTCATACCCAAACCTCTCCCAGACAGTGTCTGTCAAACTGGATGACACCAACTATCTTTCTTGGATGTCACAGATTGCTCCTGCCCTCCGGAGCTATGAATTAATGTCGATAGCAGATGGTACCCTCACCTGTCCGGCTGAATATCTTCCACAGACAATCGAAGACAAGCAGAAAGGCACGCCTGCAATTATCAATCCTGATTTTACCGAGTGGTGCCGTAAGGACCAATTTGTGCTTGCACTTATCAATGGATCCCTGTCCACCGCAGTTTTACCAGAAACTTATGGCCTGATGAGTGCTCACGCCGTCTGGGACAAGCTCTCACGCTGGTTTTCTCCCAAAAACGCCTCAGAGTCCTGAATCTAAAACGGCGTCTTCAAACTCTCAAACAAGGCACTCAGACTTGCTCTGTGTATCTTCAAACAGCAAAATTGTTGAGGGCAGAATTAACTGCAGCCGGGCAGACGATTACAGACGACGAATTGATCGACTACATTGCTGGTGGATTGTCGTCGGCATTCCAATTGTTTATGCCTCATATCTCCTTTGCCCAGCGAACTGCCCCGCTTTCGATGGATGACTTTGAGGGAGAGTTAATCGCTTATGAATCTCTCATCACCGTGCCCCCTGCTCAAGATTCTGATGGTGTAGCTCTTTGGTCGTCAAAGGATACGACTGAATCAGGATGTCGTGGATTCAACCGGGGTAGCCGTGGCCAGTTTTCAAGTGGCGGCCGCTTTTCCGGACGTAATTCTGGACAAGGCCGATATAACTCTGGACGATTTCAGACTAATTTCCGTCGACATGCAAATTTTTCGGCAGGACACGAGCAATTTTCCCGACGATACAACGACCCCACGAACAAGATAGCTTCTTCTCACAGATACAGTGACCATCGCTATATGCCTGGGTCTTCATCTTGTGGGCCGCGTCCTGGAGCACAGTCTGGGCCAAGACCAGAAACATTTTCAAGCCCGATTCAAACAACAAGACAACCCACCAACCATAGGGCCAGAATTTTCTCTCTAAACCAAGCCCACTTTGAGCAACCCACCAACAACTCGAAACTGGCCAACCCTTATGCGTGTCAGATTTGTACACTGGCCACACAGCTCTGGACTGCTTTAATCACATGGATTATACTTTTCAAGGCCGACATCCTCCCGCCGAGCTAATGGCAATGGTAGCCCAATCTAAAGCTGTCCTGGATGATCAACTATGTTTTGCCGATTCCGGGGCAAATAATCACATCACTAATGATTTGGCTAATCTTTCTCTGCAGGAACATTATTCCGGAGAAAATGAGGTTGCTGTAGGTAATGAAAACACTCTGAAAATTCAGCACACTGGTTCATTGTCTTATCGTACCTCATCTGGTCCTATTATTCTCTCTAATGTCTATCATTGTCCAAATGCATTTGCTAAGTTGCTCTCGATCCATAATTTCTGTTGGGATAATAACTGTTTCTTTGTCTTGACTAAATATGGTTACTTTGTGAAGGACAACAAAACGGGGAGGACGCTCCTACAAGGACCTAGTGTCAATGGCCTATATCCAGTGGACCTGTCAAATACCTCGAATCCAAAATGTGCCTTGACGGGTATGGTTGGTGTGAAGACGTCATTTAATAATTGGCATGAGATACTAGGTCATTCTGCTGCCCCTATAGTTAGTTGGTTGATTCAATTTAATAAATTGCCTATTTCAGGATCCAATTTCTTAGAGTTTTGTGAAACATGTCAATTAGGAAAGGGTAAACAGTTGCCATTTGTTGCGTCTGATCGTTTTTCTCAGTCTCCCTTAGATTTGATTCATTCTGATGTATGGACTTCATCGATTCCTTCAAATACTGGTTTTCGGTATTATGTAGTTTTTATTGATGATTTTTCTCGTTTTTCATGGTTATATCCGCTTACTCATAAATCTGATGTTTTCAAATCCTTTGTTGAGTTTAAAGCACTTGTAGAAAATCAGCTTTCTAGGAAAATTAAGCAATTTCAAAGTGACGGTGGCGGCGAGTATATGTCCAATTCTTTTAAATCATTTTTAGCAAAACATGGGATCCAACACCGACTATCCTGTCCTCACACGTCACAACAAAATGGGGTGGCAGAACGTAAGCATCGTCATCTAGCTGATATGAGTTTATGTTTATTATCCCGGGCACACTTACCTCGCACCTTTTGGCCTGATGCAGTATTTACAGCTAATTACATTATTAATCGTCTGCCTACATCTTTACTCGGGTATAACAACCCATTTACTTTACTCCATGGCACCATCCCGGATTATTCTCTGTTTAGAGTTTTTGGTTGCACATGTTATCCTTTATTACGTCCATATCACATGTCAAAATATATGTTTCGTAGCAAGAAATGCGTGTTCCTAGGATATAGCATTAAACACAAGGGATATAAATGCTATGAACCTCTCACTAAACGTGTGTACATCTCCCGCAATGTCATTTTTGATGAGAGGAGTTTCTCGGGTATTCCAGATAAGGCCACTAACATGGTCCCTGCCAGAGCGTCTTCACCTGGAGCGATGTCTTCCTCAGGTATTCATATTTCACCTATGACCACCCATATGCTCGATTTACCTTCACACTCTTCTGTTCCAGACAGTGATTCAGACGAATCAACAGTCCCGAACCGTCTTTCTCCAGGGATAGTAGATGGTATGTCTTCGGGCCTTAACCCATCTACTAACTCAGGACAAAGCCTGGCTCCAGGGTCGTTGAGTGATCTAGACTTACCCTGTGATAGTTCAGATATGGTGGTTTCTAGTCTATCTCCCAGTTTGTCATCAGAGTCTCGTCATATCATCCCACACAACTCATCACGTTCTGTTACACGGAGTCAAACTGGTCCCTCAAACCCAAGTCTTTTCTTGATTTTCATATATATTTTGCCACAAGCATCTAGTTTTAGCTCTAACTAGTGTGCAGATGCCTCGAGAATCTACTACATACCTATAGGCTAAGTCTTCTTCGGACTGGTGTATTGCTATGAAAGACGAGCATGATGCACTAATTGCCAACTCCACATGGTCTCTTTGCCCCCGTCCAGTCGATCATAATATCATTCAAAATAAATGGGTCTACAAGATCAAGACAAAATCTGATGGGACTGTAGATCGTTTCAAAGCTCATCTAGTGCCACGTGGATTTGAGAAAACCTATGGATTAGACTATGAGGAGACTTTCAGCCCTGTCATCAAACCTTCAACTATTCGAATTCTTCTCTGTCTATCTATACAGTTTGATTGGATGATTCGTCAGCTTGATGTCTCTAATGCTTTCTTGAATGGTGACCTTCTGGAAGAAGTATATATGGAGTAACCAGCAAGGTTTGTCTCAGCTACTCATCCTGAATATGTCTGTCGCCTGCATAATGCTCTTTATGGCCTTAAACAGGCTCCACGAGCATGGTATGTCAAGCTATCCAACATTCTCGGTACATATGGATTTCAGAGCTCTCAGCTGGACACATCTTTATTTACTTATCATCGTGACGATATTCATCTTTACGTACTCGTATACGTTGATGACATCCTGATTACTGGAACCCATCAGCATCTGATCGATTCTTTAGTCAAATACCTGGAATCACAATTTAAACTTCGTGATCTCGGAGAGCTCAATTATTTCCTGGGAATGCAAATAACTCGTGACAACACAGGACTTCACATCCGGCAGAGTAAGTACATACTTGAGCTTTTAGAGAAAACCAAGATGCTTGGAGCCAAGCCTATGCAGTCACCCTCTTCCACTGATGCCCGAGCAAAGGACATGACAGGGGATACTTTGTCTGTGGCCGATATTACCATATATCGGAGTATAATAGGAGCTATTCAATACTGTACTCTTACTCGACCAGAGATTGCTTTTCAGGTTAATCAGTTATGTCAGTATCTTCAGCAGCCTCTCTCCTGTCACTGGCAAGCAGCTAAACGCATTCTTCGGTATCTTAAGGGTTCCATTGATCATGGTCTCCAATTTACCAAGTCAAAATCACCCAGTCTTACTCTTGAGGCATTTTGTGATGCAGACTGGGCAGGGGACCGACAGGATCGTCGATCCACTTCTGGATATGGTGATTTCTTGGGTCCTAATTTGATATCATGGACGGCAAAGAAACAGAATGTTGTGTCTCGATCAAGTACTGAAGCAGAGTACAGATCCCTAGCTCATGCTACCGCTGATTTGTACTGGACTCGAATGCTGCTCAAAGATCTGCACATAGTATTGCGTCATACACCAGTAATCTGGTGCGACAACTTGGGTGCCATGTCTCTAGCATCAAATCCGGTGTTCCATGCTCGAACAAAGCATATAGAAGTTGACTATCACTTCATTCGAGAAAAGGTGCAAAACAAGGATATCCAACTCAAGTACATTCACACAGCAGATCAAGTTGCAGACATATTTACAAAAAGGCTGGGGACTTCTCGTTTCTTGGAACTTCGGGACAAGCTGATGATCCGTTCATCCCCCATCAGTTTGAGGGGAGGTGTTAAGGATATCAAAGAAAGTCAACAATGTCACACAAGTTAGTCAATCATATTACACAAGCAAATCCAAGGACATCACCACAAGATCCAAGAATCTACAATATCCAAGGAAATCACTACAGGATCCCACCAAACAAGGAGATCCACATCTCGAGCCACCAAATATATTTAATAGCAGCACACCCGGCAGATCCATTTAATAATAGAACACATGTATATATATTGTAAACAACACAATCATATTGGTACTAAGAATTTAGTTTCTTCAATTCTAGTCTGTTGTATTCTAGTTTGTTACATTGCCTGTAATGCTGAACCTGCGTTTATTCTATTGCCAGGCCACCAGTCTAGCTGAGTTGGTTCCCAGAACTTGCCATTTTTATTTTCCACACCCTGATGACTAGCTCCTGCCTCAAGAGTTTCTGGTATTGTCTCATCATCCGGCCCTGATTCTTGATCTGTCAGTGGAGATTTCGCAGAGGTATTACTTGAATCACTTTGTTTCGAACCCTGTGTATTTTCCTGCTTGTCCGCACTATATTTGCCCTTGTGTCTAGAATAATTTTTTTCTTGGACCCTTTCCACTTTCCACAACTTCTCCAAGCCGTGCTGTCAGATCTGATTTGGTTGCTTGATCTGCTCATCTCTCCCTCCTCGTAATCCTCATTATTCCCATCATCTTTTTCCGAACTTGTCTATACCGCACTAAAAAAGGCAATAAAAATACAATAAATTGGTAATGTTATGGCGGCTTTGCCGTCAAAAAATCTAAAACTCTATTTAAATGTTATAAACCCAAGAGTTAAATATAAACCCAAGGGCTAAACCCTATAAACCCAAGGGTTAAACCCTATAAATCCAAGTGCTAAATTTTTATTATGTTTTTAGTGCAGAAATTTTATACTGTATAGAATTTTCCTCTTTTTCCTCACTGTCATTGTTCATAGCATTCTTCTTTTCTTCTTTAATTATATGTTAATTATATTTTCTTATCAAACTTATATGTTACTCTTATTTTCATCTTTAATTAGTTAAAAATTAGGTAATTATGGTAATAATAAAAAAAGTAAGGTCTTCGGTAATCTATTAATTAGTTTCGCAGTAAATAATTAAAATTGAATTTTAAATAATTATTTTTTAATAACTTGTTCAAAACACCTTTTATTCTAAAAATAGATTTTAGTTATTTACTTCAAAAATTTTAGGGAACCGGTTTTGGAGGCTTCACTCTCCAAAAAACAAAAAATCTTAAAATATAGGATTAAAAAGAACCAAACTTAACCGATTAACTAATTATTTCAACACAAAAATTCTGAAAACATGGACAGTTTTTTGTTTTGGGAATGGCAACTTTACTGTCCATACCGCCGGTATGGACAGTAAATGTAATGTATACTTTTTGAAGTTGAAAATCGACAGAGTGGAGCTACAAACCCGTCCCAACCCGCAAAAGAATCGCGCATATTATAAGGGTTAAACGGAGGAGAAAACGATGGCTAACCTGCGCCGCATAATTGGGGAGTTTGCTAAGGGAAGTATAATAAAAGTTGATGACAAGCATCAATAATACAGTAGTTGGTTGGGTTGGGTTGGGTTGGGTTGGGTTGGGTTGGGTTGGGTTGGTAACGCCAGTGGAAATGTAATCTCCAATCATAAAATATAATATCTTACCACATCCATATTGTTCAGGCTAATATTATGTAATAACCAATTGCATATCATGATGATAGATGTTCCCGCAACAAAACCCAAAGAGAGTTTGGCGTAGTAATTTTGAGAGTAACAATTGCACTCAATTATGGGTTCAAATCTCCAAGCGAAATGAGTCTGTTACATATGGTTTGCCAAATATGACTTACACCAAACCGTGATTTGTAGCCTATTGCGGTAGGACATTTGATTTACCTATCTTGATAGGTTTTCCTACGTTGTGCAAAAAAAATGAGACTGACAGAAAGAACACCTGATTGAATATCCATATTCATGTAGAAAAATTATGCCATGAAGAATTATTAGAAGCCACACCTCACACAAGCGAAAATTTTCAAATACCGGATGGTATATTCCGGACAAACATCCTTGTATTCCGAATTCAAATCCTTGGCATCCATTATTGATCTAACCGTCAAGGTTAATTTTTAAAATGCAATTGATCATAACCGTCAGATCAACAATGAACGCCTAAAATTAAAATTTAGAATGTAAGTGCCGCCTACGGAATATACCATCCTTGTAGTAGGAAATTTCTGCCCAAGTGGCGAATGATTAAATTATCAGTTGATTGTGTATTCAATTCAACATAAATGTTGTTGGTCCACGGCGATTTCTTTCACCTCCGCGCACTTGCTGCATAGCCTTCCCGTCAATTGCGGTGATTTTTGCCCCCTCCGTGCAACCACGACGGAGTTGATGACCTCATCCGTTGGATGGAACACCGACAGCACCTCGAATCCCCTTAGATGCTTCATCTCCACCACCGGATAAAGAAAAGCCCTCGCACCGTGTGCGCTCCTTAGCATGAGAATCCCTCCCATGGCCATACTCCTCCATAGATGCTCGATCACACTCATCTTCTCCTCCTCATCCATACCCACAAGCGCCGCCAGGAAAACGACGTCGTACTCCCTCAGTACCGCGGCCGGCACGTTTAAGATGTCCTCCGTGAAGAACGACATCCGTCCCGACAAGTCCGTATCACTCTCTATGAGCTTTGTGGCCATGATGTTTGCGGATGGATCGATATCGAAATTGTGGAACACGGTAGTCTTCATATGGTTTAGAGCCAGGACTATTGGGGTCAGTGGCATGGGACCGGATCCAACAAAAGCCATGCGCTTCGGCTCGGCAGCATACCGGCTGAGTAGGTTGAATTCGATTCTTGCGAGCTTCAGGTAGTTGTTGTAGTAGGGGAAGATGTGTAAGTGTCTGATTGGATCCTTGAATTGTTCTGCGAGTATATCTGAATAGTGTGCCTCCAGTAGACCCTCCGCTTGTCCACATATTCTAATGAGATTGTTTCGTATTTTTTTGATCTGTGGGGATAGGTTTGAAATGTCTATGGGTGGGTGTGGAGGGATACATGTGAGGACGAGCTGCGTGAACAGCTTGTTCACGGATTCCGATGGCCGGAGATTCGCCAGACCGGAGATTTCGTCATAGAGTTTGCAAATTGTTTGGACAAGAGGAGGAGGATCTTTCATGGAGACACCTCTCTCTCGTCTGCCTCTTCTCTATTCAAGAATTGGGATTGGGGTATAAGTCAGTGGTGGTGAATGACATGTCTAGCCTAATACTTATATTGGAAACGGGAGATGGGGGATCCACAAAAATATGGTAATCCCATTTTGCTTTAAAAAACAACAACTCGTTGATGTCAGCCTCGTATGGTGTCAATTAGGTAAACTCATGATTAATAAGTCTGCTCCAACAAAATGTTTGACCGGCCTAATTTGTATGAATCTTTAGGCTGGGTATAGACTTCCTAGATTAGTCAAGAGTGTGGAAA
This sequence comes from Pinguicula primuliflora, assembly GCA_025802335.1. Taxonomy (NCBI): domain Eukaryota; kingdom Viridiplantae; phylum Streptophyta; class Magnoliopsida; order Lamiales; family Lentibulariaceae; genus Pinguicula; species Pinguicula primuliflora. The sequence goes on along the minus strand of JAOYMZ010028937.1, from coordinate 3,442 downwards.
CTCTCAAATGGCGGAGATGAGCGAGATTATTTTCTCCCATCCATCTACCCAAAAAAACTAGTACACGCATTTGCAACTTTTGGACTCTCCTTGCCCCACAACAATACAACTTGAACTATAAAGAGAATGAGTGGTGGTGGGAGTTTAGGACTGGTTGCCCAAAAATTATTTAATGGTCTCTCTCTATTTTTTTAGACCATGGGATGAGATCAAGTTCAAGTGTGTGTTCTCTCGACGTCGAGTTGTGGCATTTGCTCTCCTATATTTTGTTCACACCTAGACTTTGTTGTGATGGAGATGGGAGGAAGAGGAACGACACAATTGGGGAATCAAAAAAGGTTTTACCAAGTAGCGTGTCCGCTTGGTTCACTCCATTTAGAAGGAGGAGATATTACGGATCAATTTGGGAGAAGATCAAATTTTGTTTTTCTATTGTGACATTTTCAATCATAGTCTAGAAGAGGAATAAATGTAGGAAAATTTAAAGAGCATATATATTTTTGTAAAATTTAAAACCCTTAATTAGACATTGAGGGGCCTGAATTGATACCAATGCGCCTGAATCAAGTTGAGGGCAAATATTCAACTTAAACAAGGGTGCAAGAACATAACCCGGCGAAGTTGGAGAACTCATGGAGGAGGAAACCAAGCCAAGAATTGGATATGAGAATGCAAGATGAATGTCCAAACAGGAATAATCGAGAATCAGTGGAGTGAGGTGCCATGAATACACTAGGAATGATGGATATGCTGGACGAAGAGCATCATGGCATCTTCCCGACGATCCAGGAGAGCGGAATGCCAACAGATGCTAGCCCAAGCCATGAGACAACTATCATGGATGAGCACGCTGGAATCAATGAAGCAGGTCATGGGTTGCCGTTGATGGCAGTGTTGCCAGAAGATAGAAATTTTGAGGATAACTTGAGAATAGTGAATGAAGAGGATTGTGAATCGAAAATTAATGTGGAGACTGCGGTGGATGGATTGTCGTCCTCAGGTGAGCCTATTTTGTCTTATCTTTTCGACTCGATGACCTCTGCATTCTCGTGCCTTTAACTTATGCTGAAAATGGAACTCAGTTGACGAAATTACAAACATAGATGAGTAATTCCTAGTATAGCTGACGTGCGATATTTACCGTAGTGTAGCCGATGTTCGAGATTTCCCGATACAGCGAATTTGTAAATTACAGAATTTTTTTCACTTCAATAAAACACTTATAAAAAAATCCGTCAGTATGGGATTACGCGCTAATGATAAAAAGAGCTCGTGTGTGGCTTGTAATGTTTTTACAAGCCTTAAATCTAGAGTCATATAGTATATGCAATCAATAGTACCCTCAAACTTACATTTTAAATTAACTATGCTAGTGTTCATAATTATGACTAGTGTTCGAAAAAAGCGTGTGCGCCTATATAAGCGGCCTAAGTGGGCTCTTAGGAAGTATTCGAGTAAGACAGAGGGTATGTAATCCTAAATTAGGGTTTAGACATCGTCGAAATTCTACCAAAGCATGAGGTTTTCGGTCTCCTTTTTATACGCTTTCCATCGATGTGATCAATTTCAATAAGGGTTAAGGGCGGGAGAGCGTATATGCCAGTTAAGGGCGGGAGAGCGAACACTTAACAGGTTGCCTCGGTTGCTCATGGATTCCCACAAAAAGTGAATCTTCCTGCAGTCTATCTTCAAATGGAGGTGTATACTAGCCCTCTAGCAGGCACCTCCGGCCAAGGTACCATTGCTGGAGCACTCTCTATACTCATAGCATTTTTTATTGCATGGAGGTTTTCTGCATCTCATTGTTTGATTATTGAATTTTGCTAACAGTTATTGTGGTTTTCATGTAGATCCAAAGTTGAAGATCGATTTTTCCCTCACAGTGGTATCGAAGCCTGAGGCACGGATCTAGTTTAAAACTTGTTGCATGTCCGAGATTTTTTGAAATCTGGATTGTGCATTCGTAATTCTATACTGTTCCTTTGAAATTCTTTCAATTGTTAGTCGATTTGATCATAGTTAAGGCATTTCTGAACACTGTTACTGACAATTCTTATCTCTTGTGCAAGTGAGAATATATACTCTGAGTAGATCTACACCCCTGGAAGTCGTATCTCATGATTTGGTTAAGATCTGTGAAAACCTGTTTTAGCAGTATCTCTTTATAGTTGATTCTATGACAATATGACCTTGCATGTTTAAATCTGTTGATAGCTTAGTCTGAAATCGAGATATTGTGTATGAGTCTGAGATTTGGAAGTATTCTGTTTACTGCATGTGTATTGCATGTCGAGGAAAGTGTTGGATCTATCTTGAGATTTAAGTTTCTGACTTACTCAGTCTACTTGAGAATTTGGTGAATTCTGAAATCTAAAATTGTCAGAATTGGCATGTGATTAGGAATTTTAAAACTGTTTTAAAACCCTATTCATATTTAGACTTCAAAATTTTGAATTGAAGTGTCTAGCTGCTACTTTGTGCTCTATCCCTTGTCTAGAAAAGAAAAAAGGACGAAGAAGGAAGAAAAAAACATAAACAAAAACAAAGAAAAATAGAAAAACTGAAACTGGTGATTAGTGATCGAATGGGGTTTCCAAGGACTGAGACCTATAGGAACTGGTCTCTTGTAAGTCTACGGTTATCCCTGTTCAGTCTTCTCTGTGAGCTTGTATCCAGACTTGACACAATGATTTATAACTTTGTGATCGTAGCACATTTATTTGAATAGTCTGATTTACTGCTTAGAGCTTGCAGCTCATCTTCTTTGCATTGTCTGCTCCTCGGAGATTACAATCTTTGGTTGTGTGATATTAAGGGGTCTAGAGAGGAATTCTGTAAAGAGGACCCTTGAGGATCTCTGTGGGATATCCCGTACATGTGATTGTTTTTCAGTTATAGTTTTTTTGTCCCTATCAATAACTTGATATCTGATTTAAGAAATCTTCTAGACTTGAGTTTACAACTTTGACACACTCCGAAAAAAGTATCAAGGCTGATAAACAAGTTCTTCACTCTCTGAAAGTTGATTGTCACTGATCTGTGTGACATCCTTTTAAGAACACACTTAAGATGACTATTAGAGTTGATATCTCATTGTTTGATGGGAAGGTGAATTCTACTTCTTGGTCTAGGCATATGAAAGCTGTAGTTTCTCATAATAAGGTTCATTATACTTTGAAACCCCTTAAAGATTGGTCTGATTCCTGTGCATCTAGGGTTGAGAAAATTAAAGAAGCTTTAAACTTTAGATTTTAAACTTGTCTGATGTTGTCATTAGGAAGTCAGATGGTTTTGAGAATCCTTTAGAGGTCTGGAAAAAACTGCATATGATTTATGCGTCAAAAACTCCTGCTAATTTGATTTTTTTAAGAGTGATGCTACATGTCCCAACACTTTGTCCCTAATTCATCCCTACATGTAGTTTAATTAAGAATTTTGCAAG
>JAOYMZ010028926.1:0-16981 GCA_025802335.1 Pinguicula primuliflora | reverse complement strand
TCTCCAATCTAGTTGAAATGAACATGATTTGAGCTATAATCTTAGAGTTTAGGGAATGAAATGAACTAAAATATAGCTTGAAATAAGCCCTAATTAGGTGCTTATCACCCATGTACCATTATGTGTTATTCCATTAATTGTATTTCTCCTCCTCCTTGACTGAACATGTCTGTGATAGTACGCTGTATTTGCATCTCCTAATCTCACCCAGTTATCTCTGGATTTTTGTTTCCACAGATTTTCTTCTCTAATCTCCAGATCATGGATGCTATCCTTGAGGTCACACAACTCTGCTGTTGAGGGTGACCCTGCATTTTCGTCCTCTGATTATTTTTCCATTTCCTGCAGTTTATGTTTCAGAATATTTAGTTTGGACTCCCCATCTTCTCTGTTGTTCTTATTCCATTGACTGATTTCTTTTCTGAGCACTCTTGTTTTCCCTTTTAGGATATACCCCTTGGATCCCTCCACTATAGTGTTATTCCATACAAATTCAACCATTTCGTTGTAGTCTTCTCTGTGCAGCCAGCAATCCCTTACCTTTAACCCTTTTGGCCCCTAGTTCTTTATTTCCACGCCTAACTTTATTAGACAGTGATCAGCTATCTCTCTTTCTAATCCTGTCTGAGTCCACGATTGTAGACCAAAAATTTGTCCAATCTGCTCATCGAGTTTAGAGAAGACGCATACCAAGTATATTTTCTTTGTACCATAGGCAAATGTGTGAGCTGTAGATCATTCACAAATTCATTAAAAACCTAATTTCAGCACTATGAGATGTTCTGCCTGCACCCTTTCTCTCAGAAGACAGCTACACTGTATTAAAATCTCCCATTAGACACCATTTGTCATTCTCTTTTCGTTGTAAGCTATTTTTAATGCTTTGCTATTGTTCTTTTTTCTCCTCTATCTCTGCTGGACCATAGATGTTTACCATGTGACTCATACTATTTTCCTCTATCCAGTGGCCAGAAATTCCTAAATATCCCACGTCTCCCCACAGTTGTTCCTTTTTAAATTTATCCTTGTTCCAAATACAGAGTACGCCACCTGCTCTACCATTGGATCCCGAATAAGCCCATTCCAAACAGTCATTTGGCCACATTGTTGCTGCAAGATTTTTGTTTATGGTTTCTCTCTTCGTTTCTTGAATGCTTAAAAAATCAATCATGTGCTTTTCTACAACTCCTCTGATCTTTTTCCTTCTACTGCCTTTGCCAATTCCTCTTACATTAATTGTCAGAATTTGCATTTTGTTTTCTGATTTTTACCTGTCTTGCTGTCTGTTTCTGAATATCCAGTTGTTTCATGTCTATTAATTTGACTGTGGTTGCTTCTTATGATTCAACTAACTTAATACCAAGAGCTTTCCCAATCCGAATTGTGGATATTGCTTCATTTATGATGTTTCTTGAGTTGGACAAAATTATACTGCTATCAGTGATGGAATTAGACATGCTAGCAGATTCACTGAATTTCTTTGCTAGATCATTTAAGATTTCCATTGTCGCAATCCATTCCTCTCTAAGCTTGTCATGCTACATTTTCTGTTTTGTTATCCTTGACTTCAGTCTCTTCTTTTTTGTGGTTCTTGATTTTGGTTGTTTTTGCACCGTGCACATTTGACCATTAGCCTCATTTATGGCAGGGACTTCATCCACACCCTGACATTCTTTCGAGTGTTCTGCAGTGTCATCTGTAATTGGAGTGCTGCCATGTTCTGTGCTGCATTTCTTCAAAAACTCCCATAAATCTTGATACCACAGTTGAAAAACTTCAGAATCCAGTTGTTCATCAGACTGAGCATTCTGCGTTGCTTGTTCATTTTGTGTGTTCTGTTCACGCATTTGTATTCCAGGGGTGTGTTCTTTATCTGATTGTCTTATTTCCTGAGGTGATTTTGATGTCTTATTTTCCTTCTTGCTATCCTCTGCACCCTCTGTATCATGATACTGTAACTCTGATGCAGTCTCAAGCTGTTCTTCCTCCATGTTTTCCTCAGGCTCCCAGAATTTTCCAGTAGGAATTGGACTATTCTTATCATACCCACACGCTAGCTGTTTTAGACTTGGGGATTCAACAAAATTGCTTTTTGAAGAGTCAACACAGGCTTGATTATCTGAACACTTCGACACCTCTGTCAGCTTTTGTACTTGAGATTCCTTACGATTGGGAAGGATATATCTTCGGTCATTTAGTTCATCCTGATCTTCATTAGATATGACCTCATTTATAGCCCTTTTGTATGCGGAGAATTCATCCTCTTCTGAACTATCTGATGAGAACACCTTAATGTCCTACGGGCTTACCTCCCTCAGGTCTTCAAATCTGACTCTGGTATCTGATACTTCACACACTGTCAATTCATATTCATATCCATCAATCATGACCCATAGTGTACCATTTAGGTTTTTGTGAATGTTTGTCTGAACTTGTATTTGCGCTGCCTCCAAATATTTCTTTTCAAGGGTGACTTCATCAATTTACACCACTTTTCCAAGTTGTTCTCCAACACCTTCAAGAACTTTTGTGGTCCAACATGAGAATGGAATGCCATAAATTTTCACCCACCGTCTCCTTTCAGATTGAGGTGGTTGAGCTTTCCACACCACTGCATTAACTACCCCTTGATGTAACCAGTCCTTGTCAATGCTCATTAACCTTTCCAACTCGCAGTTTTCATCCTCCCAAATTAGTATCTGATTGTTCCCCACTCTGCTTATTTTTAGATTCTTATATCCTCCTTTCTTCAGATGAGCTAACATATCCCTCCAACTGACCCCTTCCTTCAGAGTGCAAATGCGACTATATTTCAGCCACTTAGTGTCATGAGCAACAGTTTTGAAATTGAGCTTTGAACAGTCTCTTTGTGCCAGAATATGTTTTTGCTGTGTTACCACGTATTGGACACCACCCTTTCTTTGCTGTTCCTTCATTGGATATCTGGCTAGAGGGGGAGGCAGAGGCAACAGCTTACTTGTTGAGGCATTTAGAGGAGGAGGAGGAGGCAGAGGCTGCTTACTGGTTGATGCAAGGTTTCCAGATATGCTTGCTTTTTTGTCTGTGTTGGTTCTCAGTGTTTCATTGTTGCTCCTTTCTGTCCTTTTTGATTCATGCATTATCTAATACCTTTTGTGCTCCATTCTTGTTGTGGACGTTTCTGCATTAACTTTTTCATACCTTGCAATGTTGACTCTCACTTTGTACGTTCCAAACCAAATTCCATTCAGCTTTTTCAACAGAAATTCTTCATCATTCTCATTGATAAAAGTGGCAAAACCAAAATTGCAGCCAAGAGAGGATAACTTGCGTGCCACAGTGAATGATCGAATTCTTCCCAGCTTCACTAACTGATCATAAAGGTGTTGCTCCTCTTCTAGTGGGAAGTTAGTCACATAGTAAGTAAGTACATCCTTTTGAGTTCTTCCTTCTTCATGCTTGGATGCTTCATAATCCGTATTAACCTGGTTCTTACTATGCTCTTCCATGCTTCTATCCACTAACCTAGGGTAGGGTTCATATTTGGATGACCTACAGTGATTTTCTATAGGTTCTACAGCTTTTCCCGTCCTAGTCACCAAATGGAGATGGGTCGACTGTCTGGAAGTAGCAGTCATCGTTGGGGGCTTTCGGTTAAAAACTAAGACAAAGATGTGGAAGAGGAGGGATGTGGCTTCTGGTGATTTGTGGTGCTTGCAGCTGAGAAAGATGACCTAAGAGCTGACTAAGAGTAGGACTTGAGACTCCCCTGTATGTCTATTACATCCCCGGGGAGGTTGGGCTATGAATCAACATCTCGCTTATCGACTCTCTATGGCGGCGATGACGATCGGCGTATTTCCGGCTATGGGTCAAGCTGTTGTCCAATTTGGGGCCATTCTCGAAAGATGTGCCAGAGAGCGAAATTCATTTGAAGGCGTGTTACAGTAGGAATTTGTGAGATGAGATGAAAAGCTCGGGTTGGGACTCCCGTTTTTGCCAGAGCACGAGCAGATTCATTGGCTTTTTGGTGGCATTGACTTGCATTCCATGAGGCAGCTCTCTTCAGTTTAGTTTGAATATCTTGTAGGGAGTTGATGAGATAAGTGATGCTGAGAGTTCTGTTTTTTGTTTAAGTATGTTTCGGATAATTTGATATGTTTGAAGTGTAAAATGTGTTTGTTGTGAAGGCGTATTTGGAAACTTTTGTAAGCTTCCTTTGTATAAAGTTCAAAACTTGTGAAATGAAAAAACAGTTTTTCCTCCTCAATCAGTGTTATCTTCCTTCTTCGATAGAAAAGTTCAAGAACAGGGATACTGTTCAAGATACAAACTCTACATACAAACTTCATTTCATAACTCTTCTCTAGACTAAGTCCTAGATTTTCAGTGGTATCAGAGCTCTCTTTCGATGACTACTCAAAATTTGGGAAATCAGGCTTCCGCGTCCACTGGAAACTCTGTCCTTTCTTCACTGGAGAGGGATATCAAATCTGGGCAGTGAAAATGAAGGCTTACCTCAAAGGACAACTTTTCTTGGAAGCAATCGAGTCAGATGTGGATCCTATACAGCCGAACGCAAATAATGTGAATCAAATGAAGATGTATGAAGAAAAAGTTTCACAAAAGTTCAGAGCGATGAGCGTGCTTCAACAATCCATCTCTGAGTCTGTATTTGGTCGTATTATGGACTGTAGCGCAGCAAAAAAAATTTGGGATGAGTTGGAGCGAATATTTCAAGGCAACGCTCGTACTAAGCAATTAAAATTGTTCAATCTACGTAAGGAATTTGAGATGATATTTATGCTTGAACATGAGAAGATGAAGGATTATATTGATCACTTGATGAAAGTCGTGAATTAGATTAGGCTATTGGGTGAAAAAGTTGAGGAAAAAAGAATAGTTGAGAAAATTATGGTTGCACTGCCGGTTAGATTTGAAGCTAAGATTTCATCTCTAGAAGATGTATATGATATTTTTGTTATGTCAGTTGCGGATTTAGTCAGTGCATTTGAAGCAGCTGAACAACGAATGACATTTAGAGAATACAACAAATTTGGAGCTAAGGCTTTTCTAGCTCAAAAGTTAAGTCGAAAGTTCGAAGGGAAGTTAGATAAATTTGAGGGGAAACCTGATGAAAAAAGGAAGAAACCGTGGGAGAGAAAAGATTATCTGAAGAAGGATGTGGGATCTTCTTCAACAGTGATGAAAAAAGGGGGGAAAATTTGCACCTTGTTCTGTAAGAAGACCAATCATTCAGAAAATTTCTGTTTCTTCAGACCTAAAGAACAGTGTCGAAAATGCAAACAATCTGGGCATGTTGAGAAGGTGTGTCCAGAAAATAAAAATAAACTACAGGGGCAACAGGCTCAGATTTCAGAGGTTCAAGAAATGCCTGAAGATCTTGTATTTGTAGCCTCAATTGATACTGACATCTGTGATTCGGGGAGTACATCTCGGAAATGGCTTTTAGACTCCGGGTGTATACATCATATGACTTCAGAAATCGATTGTTTCAGTTCTGTGAAAAAGTCCCATGGTTATACTGTGAAAGTTGGAAATGGTACTCGGATGACTGTAGCAGGAGAAGAAGATGTAGAAGTCAATACACTAGCTGGTATTAAAAAGATAAGAGATCTTTTTTATGTTCCAGAAGTTGTACAAAGCCTGCTTAGTGTTGGCCAGCTCCTTGAATCAAGGTATCGCTTTATACTGAAAGATAGGAAGTGTGAGGTTTTTTAGCCATCAGGTATACTGATATTTTCTGTTCCAATGATGAATAGAAGCTTTATAGTTGGTCTAGCGAAAGTGAGTGTACAAGCTTTAGTGAATCATGAAAATATTGCTGAACTTTGACATAAGAGATATGGATATCCTCATTTAGAAGCATTGAAGTTCATACAGAGAAAAGAACTTGTAAAAGATCTGCCTCCTTTGAGCACAGTAAGTGGAGTGTGTTCAGTATGTCAGTAAGGAAAGGCCCATCAATTGCCATTCTCTTCAAACACTTCACTTTCAACTGTTCAGAAATTAGAGCTGGTCCATTCTGACATATGTGGACCGATGAGTGTGGAATCTTTGGGAGGAATGAGATATTTTCTGACATTTATTGATGATTATACATGGTTTTGCTGGGTTTACTTCTTGAAACACAAATCTGAAGTGTTTTCCTGCTTTCAGACATTCAAAGCCGAGGCTAAAAAGTTGAGTTCTTGTGTTGTAAAGATATTGAGGACTGACAATGGAATGGAGTTTCTATCTGGTCAGTTTCAGGAATATTTGAAGCAGTATGGAATTACACATCAGCTTACCGTTCCATATACTCCACAGCAAAATGGAGTCAGCGAAAGAAAGAATCGGACATTGATGAATATGGCAAGATGTTTAATGCTAGAGAAAGGTCTTCCAAAAGAATTCTGGGTAAAAGCAGTGAACTGTGCTGTCTATCTTCAAAATCGTCTTCCAAGCAGACTATTGAAAGAAAAAACTCCATATGAGGCTTGGACAGACAGGAAGCCTTCTATGAAGCATCTAAAAGTATTCAGGAGTGTCTGCTATTCTTTAATACCTGATGCAAAATGAGATAAACTGGATAGCCGAGCTGAGATTGGGTTATTGGTTGGTTATAGTACTGTATCTAAAGGTTATAGGATCTATAATCCTGCCACTAAACAAGTCTCGGTTCATAGAAGTGTGATATTTGATGAGGATGTGAAATTGAACTTGAATACAATGCAAGCTGGAAAACAGAATGATGGAGATCAAAACCAAAACCAAAACAATGAGTTTGAGATTGATGATGAAGATGTTCCTATCAAAACCAGGTCGTTGACAGATATATATAATCAGTGCATTCTGGAAGAAACTGAGCCTAGAGATATTGAATCTGCATTGAAGAGTCCGAAATGGAGGCAAGCCATGCAGGAGGAGCTTGCTATGATTGATAAATACAATACCTGGACTTTGGTAGATAGACCAGTTGACAAACATGTCACTGGTTTGAAGTGGGTTTTTAAGACAAAGTTAAACTCCGGTGATTCTGTAAATAAGAATAAAGCCAAGTTGGTCGTGAGAGGGTTTGATCAGGAAGCTGGAGTTGATTACAGATACTTTTGCTCTAGTTGCAAAGCTTGACACTATAAAGCTGGAAAAGTTTGAGATTACAGATCTCGGAAGGATGAACTATTTTTTGGGCTTGCAGATTGCTCAAACTCAGGAAGGGATCTTTGTGTCTCAGACAAAATATACCACCGATCTGTTGAAAAGGTTCAATATGCAGGGTTGTAAACCGGTCAGTACTCCAAAGGTGCATGGTGCTGGATTATATAACCGAGATGAAAAACTATGTGATGCTTCGAAATATCGCAGTTTGCTGGGATCTCTTCTATATTTATGTGCTACGAGGCCGGATATAATGTTTGCTTCAAACATTTTGTCTCGTTTCATGAAGGGACCGACAGATACTCACCTTACTGCAGCAAAACGTGTACTTAGATATTGCAAAGGCACTTGTGAAGCTGGATTATATTTCAAGAGAGGAATACCAGTTCAGTTACAGGGTTATGTAGACAGCGACTTTGCTGGTTCACAGGAAGATACGAAAAGTACAACTGGATACTGCTTTAAGATTGGATCAGCTATGTTTTGTTGGAGTACTAATAAGCAACAAACCATTGCTCAATCAACTGCGGAAGCAGAATATATTGCAGCAGCAACAGCAACAAATCAAGCTTTGTGGCTCAAAAAGCTTCTGGATGAGTTGAAACTGCTTGCTGCAGGACCTACAAAAATCTTTTGTGATAGTAAATTTGCTATTGCAATGATCAAAAATCTTGTATTTCATAGCAGGACAAAACATATCAAAGTGAAGTTTCATGCAATTAGGGAAGCAGAACAGGAAGGTTTGATCAGAATGCATCATTGCTCATCAACTGATCAAGTTGCTGATATTTTCACAAAAGCACTACAAAAAGAAAGGCATGTGATGTTGATAACTAAACTTGGAATGCAGGAATCCCTCAGCATCAAGGAGTAGTGATGAGATAAGTGATGCTGAGAGTTCTGTTTTTTTGTTTAAGTATGTTCCGGATAATCTGATATGTTTGAAGTGTAAAACGTGTTTGTTGTGAAGGCGTGTTTTTAAACTTTTGTTAGCACCGCCTTTGTATAAAGTTCAAAACTTGTGATATGAAAAAACAATTTTTCCTCCTCAATCAGTGTTATCTTCCTTCTTCGACAGGAAAGTTCAAGAACAGGGATACTGTTCAAGATACAAACTCTACATACAAATTTCATTTCATAACTCTTCTCTAGAGTAAGTCCATAGATTTTCAGGAGTATCTGATCTTCCAAGATCCTTGAGTAATGTCTAGGAGCCTGAAAATTAGCAGATAGGAGCAGGATTCAATTATCACTTTGTGATGACCCACCATAATCTACTTCTTGGGTGAGTGCTTGGGCTTCTGCTTTTAGTTTTGAGTTTTGATAAGCAACTATGTTTGCATGGATTAGAGAACCCCTGGAGTCCCTTGTGATAGCTGCACCTCCAAAATTGTTTCCTGTAGAATCTCCGTAGCGATTGATTTTAACATGATCATTAGGAGGAGAAATCCAGGAAACCTAAAAAGTAACAATGGCTGTACTAGGTGGCAGAACGACTTGAAAATTATTTAAGCAAATGGATTCTGTAATATTGGAAGATTTTGTAAGTTGAGAGAGAGATAACTTCCCTTATCATGAGTTCTACTTCCTGTATTAAAACACTCGAGCCAGGTGCATTGTTGTCAAACCTCTTGCTACACCGATGTTTCCATATCTGCTAACATACCACAGAAAAAGTGATCAAACAGATAATAGAATGATCAGAACTCTTACATTGATGATCACTCCAGGAGTCCAACATTTGGAGGATGTTGACTGAAGAATCTTGGACAAGACACAAAGTGCAAAAGTGAGGCCAAGTTTCTTGTGCAATGCCACTATGAATGAACAGGTGGTTCAAGGTCTCCTCTTGTGGCTTGATGTCGCAGCAGGTGCAACGAGATGCCATGTGAATTCCTCGTGTCTTAAGATTGTCATCTAAGGGCATAATAGAGTCAATTTCCATAGGAATATATTTATTTTGGGAGGGATGTCAGATAGCCAGATTTTAATAAATCTGGCATCCTTATTCCCTCTTGGACAGATCAATTTCCAGGCTATGCGATTGGAAAAATGACCTTTTTCTTCAGGTTCCCAACATGGTCAGTCTAGCCCTTTATTGATGGGAACCTTAAGAATTTCTTGTTGAATATGTGCTGGGATCAATATTTGAAGACTAGCTGAGTGACAAGAGTGATCATATGTGACATGTTCTACTAGGAAAGAGGGCATAGAAACTGTAGTTTTGGTAGACAGAGGTTCTGGCAACCATCTGTCATGCCATAAGCTTACTTTACCATCTCCTAAGAACCATCTTGTCTGTTATATGTTAGAAAACCGACATGACCCCAATCCTAGCTCTGGCCTCGTATGTGCAGGTGCACGTGTGTGGGCTAACTTAAATAGGAAGATATGGGCTATTCTCATTAAAACCTTGTTGGACTTGGATAAACAATGCCCAAATTAGGCTAAACCTCCATCTGTCCCCACCCATGGGTACAATCACTTTGGACTCCCCTCCAAAAACAAATTCGGACCTCAAATTGCCTGCTCCGAAAACCAACTCGGGCTGCCACACCATGCCCTCTCTCCTCACCGGATATCGAGATATGTACTCATGTCTCTAAACCTCCTATTGTGCTCACAGATGACTCTGATCCTTCTTCGAGCGTGTCTTCCTCAGGTATCTCGAATAGTCCAATGGCAGATCCAAATTTTATACCAGAACGTTCAGGTGGGGTATTGCCTCCGAGGAGCACTCATGGCATCCCACCCTGGAGGGTTCTCCAGATCATATCTCAGGATCGTAGTGATACCCATTGGCGAACCTGTCCTGGGGGAGAGAGTTTACTTCTGCCAAGACTTTCACTACTGCCTTATATCAAGAGGATCTCCCCATGAGTGTTGAGGAGGCTATGTTTGTGCCTGAAGGGAGAAAAGCTATGGAGATAGAGATGGCGGCTATCGAGCCGAATCAGACGTGGGAGACTTATAAGCTTCCTGATGGAAAGAGAATAGTAGGATGCAAGTGGGTCTACACTATTAAGAGGAAAGCTAATGACACTATTGAACGATTAAAAGCGAGACTGGTAGGTGGTAGCTAAGGGCTACACTCAAACATATGGAGTAGATTATTCTGTGACGTTCTCTCTAGTTGTCAAGGTTGACACAATTCGAGTCCTTTTCTCCATTGCAGCTAACAAGGAGTGGCCCCTATTTCTGTTTGAAGTCAATAACGCTTTCTTGCATGGTGTCTTGGAAGAAGAAGTGTACATGGATGGACCCCCTGGTTTTTCACAGATGTTCTGACTAAGAGAGGTATGCCGATTGAAGAAGGCATTGTATGGCCTTAAGCAGTCCCCAAGGGCGTGGTTTGTATGGTCTACTGTGGCAATGAAGAAGTATGGGTTCAACCAGAGTAACACTGATTATACTCTGTTCGTTAAAAGGAGGAGTGATGGTGTTACCTGCCTTATTATATACGTGAATAACAAGATTATCACGAAGGATGATAAAGTGGAAATGCGGGCCTTGAAAGCAAATTTGTTTAAGAAGTTTGAAATGAAGGACTTGGGTGGACTGAAGTATTTTCTCTGGAATGAGCTGATGTGGTCTCCTTTGGGTATTCATATATCCCAAAGCAAATACATTCTGGATCTGTTGACAAAGATTGGGATGTTGGAGTGCAAACCTGCTGACACTCCAATGATCTCAAACTTAAATCTTAAGATATCAAGTGATGGTCAAGATGTTAATAGAGGGAGATATCGATATCTAGAAGAAAAGCTAATATACTTAGTACACACAAGACCTGACATTGCCTACGTCATTTGAGTTGTGAGTCAGTTTATGCACATGCCACAAAAGGATCACCTAGACGCGACATTAAAGATTGTACAGTACCTCAATGGTAACCCTGACACTGGAGTGCTATTCCAAAAGAATGATCATTTGAGATTAGAGGCATACAATGATGCAGATTGGACTGGAAGACACATGGATAGGCGGTCGACATCTGGCTATTTTACCTTTGTAGAGGGTAACTTGGACGAGTAAGAAGTAGAAAATGGCGGCTCTATCCAGTGTTAAGGTTGAATTCAGAGGGATTGCAAGAGGTGTGATCGAAGTCTTGTGGTTGAGAAAGCTGGTGACTAAGATAGGTTTTCCACCTGGTGGATCCGGATCATGCCCATTAAGATGTGACAATCGAGTTGTAGTGCATATTTCTGAGAATCCAGTGCAACGTGACAAGACCAAAATTGTGGAAATCGATAGGAATTTCATCAAGGAGAAGCTAGAAAGTAAGATTATCACTCTCCCATCGTGAGATCTGAGGATCAGTTGACCGTGCCAATTCCTTAGGCTATTGGCAATAGTTTCTTTAGGCTCTTCTTCCACTAGTAGGTTAAACTTTTCATCCCTTGTGTCCACTTACAATCTTGTGGAGATGTTACAGTTTGAGGTTGTTAGGATGAGAACTTGAGCATAATGCATCTCAAGCTGATATTGAATTTTGTCATCTACCTTCATCATCCTTCCCAACTTAGCTACCATCTCCATGAAAAACTATTTGTAACGCAATGGAGCGACGTTCCATGAATCTTTATCCATGCAGGACGGACCAATTTCCCTTTTAGCACCTTCCATAGTCATAGGTTGTAGATGCATAATCTGTGAATAGTCTCTTCATCACTTATCCGTTTTGCTTTATCATATGCACTCGCAAGCTTAATTAGAACTGTTCTGCCCTCCAAGCGTACTGCTGTTCTGCCAACATACCACCCCTCCTCTAGTATTCTGGACAGAGTGTTCAAGTCTACGAGGAAATTGTCCAACCATGATACCTTCTCAAGGATGGGGATGTATTTAATCATCTCAACAACTGAGACTTCCTCAGGTTATTTGCTGTTCTTCCCTTGGTGTCCCCATGCCATTGTATGAACATTGGTTCCTTCTAATGTAAAGGCACCAAAACTTGAGTCAGTTCGCCAGGTTTTATGGCCAAGTTTACATACAATTTCAATTTACAGGTCCCCACCCTTATTCTGTTATGCTTGCTTATTAATTCCTACAAGTCGGTGTCTTTCTCATAGAAAATGAGCCCATACCTTTTTCCTTGGTATATCATTGCAAGGGTTGAATGCACATTCCTGAATTTGCCAAAAAGTGCAAAAAAGTGCAACAAATCCTTCCCTGTCCAAGCTGGCGGATAGTTTGCTATGTACAGGGAGGCAGTGTTTGCTCAGAGGTTCTCAATGTATGAGAAAGTTTTCTAGTGATCATCCTTTGACATTCGATTGTTTCCCATGCATCTGGTTCGTACCAACGGATGCATGTAGTTTATGTGCGTGTGCCGGCGAAGTCACCGATGTAGTGATGTCCGCCATTGTGGCCTTAGAAGAAGGCTATCGCTTGAGAGATTTTTTCTCTAGGGTTTATTGGGCGGCGGCTCTTCTATTTGTTTTGGGCAGTTAATTTACTCTTGAATTGAATTGGTAAAATTTTAGTTGTAAAACGGTTATGTTTTAACCAATAGTCCAAGCGCTCCACTTGTATAAAGTAAGTAAAAAAATACTATTGCCCCTGATGCCCCGCCTGATCCACCTCTTCCATAGGGTCAGGCCAAGGGTCATTCGGAACTTATGCAGGTCTTTAAGGACCCAAAACTCACCGATATGGATCTAAGGCCGTCTTCGGCCGATCAGGCTTAGTGTTCTTCCTACCCTTTCCTTTGTTTTTATGGATTTAGCAATCTTATCGTGGAATTTGCAAAGTGTTAGCAATGTTGCTACGCTTGCCACCATAAATGATTTAATCAAGTTGCACAGGCCTTCCATTCTTGTTTTAATGGAACTGCGCATCACTCGTGTGGATGCTGACAGACTAGTCAACAGAATTGGTAACAGTTTCAACAACTCATTTCGAACGGAGGCTCTGGACTTCTTAGGAGGCATTTGGGTTTAGTGGAAGGATTCCGTTTATGTTACAGTAGCCCAAGTTGACTGCAATTTATTCATATGCTTGCTTGCTTTGATAATGCTTATTCATTGTACCTTACTGCCATTTATGGGTCTCCAGTTCCTAGACTAAGGAGATCTCCCTGGACTAATCTCTCTTTGATCGCAGAGTCGATGATTCTACCTTGGCTAAAAATGGGTGACTTTAATGCTTTCTTGGAGAGGAGTGATAAGATTGGGGGGAAGGCAAAGCATGGTTGTCCTCATTTTTCAAGATGGATAGCTAATGCCAACTTGGAAGCTCAGGGTTTCTCGGGCTCCAAATTTACGTGGGTAAGAGGACACTGTCATGAGCGCATCGATTGGGTAATCGTCAATGACATCTTTGCCTTCATTTTATGCATCGTCATGTTCAGCATCTTCCTCAAATTTCATCTAATCATTCACCTCTTCTGGTATCTTTAGGGGCCCACGCTGCGAGAGTTTCTCATAGCCGGCCATTCAGATACTACAAGGCTTGGGAAGTGCACCTTGAGTGGCAATCTTGGCTTTCCCCTCACTGGGATTCTTAAGAACTTCTATGCATAGCACTGTCAAGTCTGACATATGATCTTGAGCATTGGAGAGTTAACTATTTCGGTGATATATTCAAGCAGAAAATGAAACTTACTAATCGGCTGGCAGGACTTCAAGCATCTTATGCAAATCGTCCCTCGAATTACTTGAGGCGGATTGAAGCTTCGGTCCGTTTAGAATTGGAGGGCATTCTTACGAGAGAGGAACTGCTAAAAAGATAATTTTCTTGTTGCAATTGGATCACCCTGGGGGATCGGAACACTAGTTACTTCCATTCCCTCCATAAATAAAGACAATGTCGTGCTTCGGTTAATAGAATTCAGTTAGGAGATGGCTCCTGGTGTGATGATCGGGATGTCTTGGTTCTTGAGTTCACTGCTTACTTCTCATCCATATTTGGGGCTACACTTGATCCTATGGCAGCATGTCTCCCCACTTTTCCTATCAGAGGTTACTTCCTCCCCTTATCTTATACTCACATGTGCCTTTTATCTAAGCAGGTTGAGGAACAGGAGATTAGGGAGGCCTTGAACTCCATGGATTCGGATAATGCAGCTAGGCCTGATGGTTTCTCTTGCAGTTTTTACCAACACAATTGGGCTATCATCCCGAACTCCCTACTGTCCTTTGTGTGTCAGGTGTTTGAGAGTGGGGGTAGTTCCGAAAGAGGCAAACAAAGGGATGATTTCTTTACTTTCTAAAGTTACTCCCCCTGAATCTTTTGATCATTTTTGTCCTGTTAGTCTTATAAATATTTGCATTAAAGTGGTAACTAAAATTATTGCTAATCGTTTACGGTTGATCATGCCTTTAGTTACCTCGCAGAATCAATCAAGTTTCATACATGGACGGAATATTTCCGAAAACATTGTTGCTACTCAAGAGGCCATCATACAATGAGAGATTGCAGGGGCAGAAGGGGCTTTATGGCGGTCAAGATAGACCTCACCAAAGCATTTGACAAAATAGAATGGTATTACATTGAGGATACTCTGGTGGATGTGGGTCTTCCCCCTTACCTGATTCGCGTAATCATGTCCTCCCTCAACTCGAGCTCTACACAAGTCATTTGGGAGGGGGTGAGGGCCCCAGAATTTTCCCCTTCTAAAGGGGTCTGCCAGGGCGACCCGATCTCCCCTTATATTTCGTACCATGTATGGAGCGTCTGGGACATCTTATCTCTGATTCTCAAAAGCATGACACTTGGAAACCATTAAGATTTGGGAGGAGTCAGCTTTCGCTTTTGCATCTTATGTTTGCAGATAACTTGATTTTGTTTGCAGAAGCCATTGTTGAGCAAGCTTCTGTAATCAAGACGGTACTCAAGACCTTCACTTTGTCCTCCGATCATACGGCGAATAGTAACAAATCCATTGTTTGGTTTTCTCCTAATGTGGCTGATGACCTTGCCCTTGAAGTGGAACAGGTTCTGGGCATAAAAAAGGCAGAGGATCTTGGCTTATATCTTGGAGTTCCTATTCTTCATGGCAGACTCAAAAAGTCAATGCATGAGGGGGTTCTTCTAAAGATGAAAAAGAGAGTTTCATCATAGAATTCAAGGAAGATTTCTATGACAGGGCACCTGGTTCTTTGCAAGACAGTATTAGGGGCCATTCCCCTGTATTGTATGCAAACTTCTTCGTTCCCACTGACTTTATGTGATTCTATGGATGGTGTTGTGCGTAATTTTCTTTGGAGTGGAGACTCAAACAAGTCTAGTAAGTCTAAGATTGCCTGGAACTTAATTTGTCGAAAGAAGGACGTAGGCGGTCTGGGTCTAACCAGCTTGCGAGACACTAATAGGGCCTTTATTCTTAAAATGGCTTTGGAGCACTTTAATGGCCCTGACAGGCTTTGGAAGAGGATTTTTTCTGCCAAATATAATCTGGAAGGTGCTACTCTGAATTCTACTCTTTCCTCCTCCGACACCTCCCATCTGTGGAGGAACATATGTAAGAACCTGGCCATAGTTCAACAGGGCGCCCGATAGGTGATTGGCGATGGTCTCTCAACCTCGTTCTGGGAGGATACCTGATTTCCCTTCAGCTCCCCATTGCTGATTATCTCGCTTCTGCCCATCTCATCTAGTGAGCTATCTATAAAGGTTCACAGTTTCTTCCACACCTCTGGCATGTGGGATGTCTCTAAACTGGAACTATGGTTACCGAGGAAGGCAGTGGACATGATTCTGGCCTTACTGTCTCCGTCCACAAAGGCTGGCCCAGATAGGCAAGTGCGGTCATTCACGGCTAATGGGCAATTCAGCTATGCATCTACCATTGACAACCTCTTAAATCCTGGCACATCTAACCATGATGCTCTATGGTCTCTCATCTGGAGTCTGCGCGTTCTAGAGAACATCAAATTATTCATGTGGCAGGCTTTACAAGGTATTATTATGATGAATAACAAATGCTATCGAAGAAGTTTCACTGCATCAACAGTTTGCCACCTCTGTGACTGGCCAGAGATGACTCTCCACTTATTCCGTGACTGCACACGTAGTCGCTGGCTTTGGTTCCACCTGATGCCAGAACTTGATGTATCCTTTTTCCATGCTTCCTCTCTTCATTCCTGGTTTGGTTTCAACCTTATAAAGGATAGTTTGCCTTCTGATAGTAAGCACAGTTGCCTCAGGCCTCCCATCAGTTGTTCAATTTTCCATTTTCGTGGACGCAGCAGTCTGTAGACAAAGCAGCAAAGTAGTTTGTGGAGGGGTCATCCGTGACTACCAATCCAACTAGGTTATTGGTTTTTCTTCCCGCATTAGGATCTACTCGATTCTGACTGCGGAGTTATGGGCAGTCTCGTATGGAGTTGAACTTGTTAGACAGCTGAGCTTAAGTAATGTGAGGATGAACTCAGATTGCTCTATGGCTATTAACCTTATTGCCGGGAGAACAGAGGACACGATCAACTCAGAGCTACTCGAAGAATTCACTCCTCTCTTGATGCCTATGGAATCCCAGTTGTTCAACATATTTCAAGATCGGTGAATCTAGAGATGGACGCCATGGCTAAAGCAAGACTATCCAATGAAGATCTGGATCTTGACCTCTGTTTACGGACCCCCTGGTGCTGCCACCATCTGATGAGCCCCTGTTTGAAATTTATTTTACACGTTATTTTATATCTTTTCATGCTCTAAACACTTAGATTATGCCTTAAATATTGATTATTTGAGCTAACATGGAGAAAAGAGGCACATGTTCGTATTTTGCAGGATTTATATTTATTTCATGCTCATTTTGGCATGATATGGACATGTGAAGATCAAAGGCAACATTCAGACAAAGCTACATTATCCTTCACTAAGCTACACACAAGTG
>JAOYMZ010028925.1:0-33267 GCA_025802335.1 Pinguicula primuliflora | reverse complement strand
ACCAATGGATAGAATGTGGGACTGCGCAAGACTGCAAATCTTTTCTTTAGTATCCCAAATGCTCTCTCCACAACATTTCTAGCCGAAGAGTGTCTCATATTGAATAACTCTTTCGGATTTTGAGGACGCCTGTTACCAGGACCCCATTCCTTTAGATGATATCTTGTGGACCTATAAGGTGCTAGGAAACCCTCAGCATTGGCATACCCACCATCACACATGTAATATTTACCTACATTATGGTTACGTTAGGATAAACCTCATATGCGCATTATGTATCATAAACTTAACATCAGTTACCTTGTGGCACCTTAAATCCAGGATCCTTAGTTAATACCTCATACAATACCCTACTGTCTGCGGTAGAACCCTCCCAACCACTTGCTACGTACACAAACTTTCCATTAGTGTCCACCACACCAAGAACATTAAATGCTATGTGATCCTTTCTCGTTCTGTATCTTGCAGAATCACCTCTAGCTGTATGACAGGGAATGTACGTACCATCCAATGTACCCAAACAGTCCTAGGATCATTCAGAACCATTAGTTCTAGTACTGTCCAACGATGTTAAGTCAAGAGGAGGAATTGTTGAGGATTGTGATCCTTGAAATATTTGAATCTTGCATCGGGACATCCTTCGCTTACAGGTTTGGGTGTGGCTTCGAAATGACTTGTTAGTCTAAGAACAATTTCTAACACCCTATGAAAGAATTTGCTAACAGTTCTAGAGCTTCTTTGAAAGTCTGTTCCAAGTATCCTAAATTTCTGATGATGCCCCAATAAACACAGAAAAATTGCAGTCTGTGTACTAGCACATGCGTATTTACTATCCTTTAATCCTCCCTCTTGTACCAAAAGGTTTACAAGTTTCTTGAATGTTTCCTTGTGCATTCTAAGATTGTTAAAGCACTCTAATGCAGACCCACTGGTCATCCTATCCACAAAATCAGACTGTCTTTGCCTCTTTGAATTAAGACTATATATTAGCGGGGTTAAAAGCTGTCGACGTCTCAACTGAGAATCTTCATCAAGTTGGTCGAATTCAGACAGTTTATCAAGAAACCATAAACCCTTTAATTTATTATCACCCTTCAAATAATTCGCCATCTAAACGTACAAATCAGAGAAAAAAAATCCGAACACGAGCAAACATACAATTTGCAAAAATCTGCCGGAACGAGAATTCACATTGTATGTATGACTTGCGGGAATCATAAATTCAACCAAAGTAAGCGATATTTACCTTCGAATTTGGCGATTGAACGAGTTTGAATTTCTAAAATTCTTCTTCGAACGGAACTGTAAAATCTCGTTCTGCAGTTGGCGGCGTAAATGTATTTGGGTGGGAGATTAAATGTGATGACATTTTGGTGTAATTTGTGAGAATATTGGAGGGTGGGTATGAAGTGTGGAAGTGGAATTAGTCCAATGCCACGATTTTTGTGGCATTATTTTTTGGCACTGGATGATAAATTAATGCCAAAATGGGGTGCAACCCGATTTTCAATGTCACTACCCGGTTTGACCACTATATGTTTTTTTCTGTATAGTAAACATGACATTACGGACTAATGTCACGCAAATACCACATAATGACAGATAATTATGTGAGAAAAGCAATTTTTTCTGCAGGTTGGAGAAAAATGTGAAGGCGGAGGCAAAGAAACGGGTATGTTTCCTAATAAAATCGGGTTTCCGAACGTTTGGTTGGTTAAAGAGCTCTCTTAAATGTCATGGTCTAACCTTTTACCTGCGTCGCGCAATCGTCTGTTGGAGGCTAATTCAGGATTCTAAGATTGAGAGATGATGGCTCGGTCTTCTGGAGGACGAATCAATATCTCCTCCACTACCAGGAAGATCGACGTGGATAGTCGAATTTCATTGAGATTTTACTCTCGCATAGCCGAGAATATTCTCAAGCAGGTTTTGGGTTTACTTTGATAGTGATATCGATCAAAATATTCTGTCAAAAGTTTCTACCTTTAACCAAGTGATCGCGAGATGTTGTGTTTGTTGGAGAGGAATAGAATTGACGTCGTGTAGGATAAATTTTTTTGATGCATTAAAGAGTTATTTGTAACTTGGGAAATTCGCTATAGATGGAACTGGTACTATGATGTGGTTGCGGTATAGCTCGTCTTGGGTGATATAAATTGATTCTTGGCATGGTTCATATGTCATAGAATGGGATTGCGAAGTTACAATGCTTTCCAGTGCGGTGTTGTTAATTCTATATTTTGATATTGAAAGTTTATGGACATAATGTCAACTAGATTTTTTTGGATAGGTCAAATTCTGTAGAATTCCTTCTTCATGTATTTCCCTGACCAAAGGTTGTGAGGAAGGTAGCTCACTACTTGAGCTAACAGAAATCAGTTAATGTCAAATAGATTTCATGTCTTAATGACAAATATAATCACTGGAAATTACTATACCTAAATCATTGGAAGCATTCTCTTTTTTAGACCTCTGAAACTGAAGGAAATCCTGTTTTCTATTTAGTTAGCATGCAGATGCAGTCTATGTACTATGAGCAAACAATGTTGGAATCACATTTAGTTTCTGAATTAAGCTATTGAATGAGCAATTTATTCCAGTTTTAGTTACTGCAGGTGCAGATGAAGCATTTTGAATTTTGCTCATTGTCGCGTCAGCCTTCACTAGCTTGATTTGATTCAATAGTTATGATGAATTTGATCATTAAAGTTTTTCTGAAACTAAATTTCGTTAGCTGATTGCAAATTAAATTAGTATTATTTTTTGTCGAAGTATAAATAAAATAAATATTGTTAAAATTCTACAGAACATAATGCCTTGTTGGAGAAATCTTCGTTTGAATTAAACTTAGAGATGCAAGCTCTCTTTCATTTCTCGGTGGTGAAGTTAGACCAAGATCATGAACTTATTGCCCTAGGCCACAACAGATTGATAGGATACCCTTTGTTACTTCACTATGGCCCCCCGTATGGCAACAGAGTGTGTGTGTTGTGGTGTAGGGTGGGTTAGAGTTAAGGAAAGAGGATAATGAGGCTTCTCTTGCTTTGAGTATAGCAGCCCCACCCCACCACACCCCACGTGCAGACTGAGCAATTGGGATTTTTCTCTTTGTATCGATCTTCATATGAGCCTGACCTGGATTCAATATTTATGCTGTCTCGGATAAATAAATATCGTCTGAATCTAGATTTCGTAGGCCTGTTTTAGATAAAAGTAATATTGCTATGATTCTACAGAACAAGGTGTATTGTGGATAATTTAGGCTCATCCATTAATGGAACCAATTGATAACCAATTATCATGCTGCTGGTACTGCTAAATAAAGTGTTCTTCATGAGCACTGTGTTTTTTTTCAGTTTTTTCGCTGAAGTTAATATTTAGTGAGATGTTTGTTACGGGCCTATTGGACATGAAATCTATATTGCACACTTTTTACTCACATTAGAGGTAAATTAATTTTCTGCAACTGGAAAATGCCTTTTTTTCTTGCTGCAGGATTCCTGGATGAATCTTTAATTAGATTTATCATCCTCGAAAGACATTCTATTTGTAGGTCTTGTTTATCTATTTTTGTGTGTAAAGTTATTGTAAATACCTGTTGATGCCATAGGAAGCTATTTGTATGTTATTAATCAAAGCTAAATGGTATATAGATGATCAACTTGCACTTAGCAGTTCTTCATTGAAGTCAATATTTTACCATGTAGGCTGACATCTTTCGTGAAGAAAAGAATATTATTGACTTATATGTCATGCTTCTTAGATATTCAAGGTAAGAGATACTGTACGAGTGCTACAATTATGCAATCCGTATGTTTTGCTTTCAAAATGTTTCTCATTTGAAAAAGGTACATTTATGGGAGCTACATGTTTTTTCAGTTTGGTTACAGAAACTATACCCTGCCATCGAGACTACAGAACATTCCCACGGGGAAGTAAACTTTATCTCACGAAGGTAATTACTGACAGCTGCTCGTCATCTTCTTACTATTTTTACTGGTATACTTTTGTTTGTTCCTGCTATACATTGTTTTACGCTCGCTTTGCTAGATTCTATCTTTATCTTAATCAGCTCTTTTGCAGAAATTAGAAATAGCGTTGTCTGAGCTCGAAGAGTTGAAACCAGCTGTGCAAGCTAAACTTCAGGAGTTGCAAAGTATCCAAAGTTATCAGATAATTGAACAGCGAAGTTCTTTTCAAAATGGCATCATGAAATCTTTAGAATGGCCTGCTATAAAGCGAAATGGATATGGTTATGGTGCAAATAAGGTAAAATTATTTCAAGGCCAAGTTTTGCTGTCTCATGGTTATGTTCGTTTCTTACATGTTAAATGGGTAAAGATGATGAGACTTGGCTAAATTTGAGCTTGCTTTTACATGCTCTTGGCAAAAGTGTTATGCACATCATTTTAGCGATAACCTTCAAATTCATCTGGTCAAAAATTGTGTAAAGATTTATGTATTCATCTTTGGTATTTGACAGAGGCAACAGCCTATCACTAGCAATGATGCAGATCAGTGTCAAATGGTTGTCTCAGTTGCAAAACCGGTACATGAGCATTTCTGTAAGATGTAAGTTTTTTTTATTTAGTATTCTTTTTTGTTGTTGTATGTGTAGGTGGGTAGGGGTGGGATGGGGAGCAATCATGTGTAGCAAAATATTATTGCATTTTGAATTTATAATTGGAGATTATGAGTATTGAAATTGCAATGGCAAATCTGTTTTCTGTTTTTTAAAAGGTATACACAGAATGAGCTGCTGAGGCTTCAGGATATTTTCAACTTGTTAAATCCTTTTCAATCATCTGAAATTGGAATCTTATGTTATTAGCTTACCATTAAGTTTTCCGTAAGATTTCAAGATTTCAGCGATCAAATTGCTAAGATGCAAAAGTTTGAAGAAAATGGTAATAATAAGCTTGCACTTGTGCTAATATTTATTCACAATCTTACAATAGTCTGCATTTACCATAGATCATTAAGTATTCCCCGGCCAAAGGAGGAAACCCTTTCCAAACATTCTATTTTGGGCCCAAATGGGCTTGATGGTCCATGGCAGCCTCCTATTAACTACAAGGTGGTTAATTCTTTCTTCATATTGCATTATTTTGAGCTTGGAGTCATCCTGAATTTATTTTGCAACTGCAGGTGCGGTATCCAAGCAATGTAGACTTCACTCCACTTGTTACCACAAGGTGAGTTGACATCAAAACTTTGACCTGCATCATTACTTCATGATGAATTTCTGGAATGTTGCTACTTGATCTTAGATGACAGACACCTATTAGATTTTGATTTTGACCCTGAACATACAAATGGTACTTATATCTGTTTTCTTATGGTTTTCCTTTAATTGTTATCCTTTTATCTCTTCAGGGATAGTGGCCTTCAGCAATCAATCAAAGAAGGGACTGTTGTAAGAGACGAAGAAAGTAGTTCAAAACCAGAAAATTCATGTTTAGAATCTCTAGTTCGGCCAAAAGATGACAGATACCCGATTAAAGAATATGATTCTTTGATTTCTTTCGAGACTGAGTACAGCTCTCCACAACCTCAGGTTATTAGACAACCTTCCCCTCCTCCTGTTCTAGCAGACGTGCAGGATTTGGTCCCGATATCACCTGCAGACACTCAGACAGAATCTATGTTGCAAAATGTCTCAAATGATGCCTCATTATGCGCTAAAGATCCTCTGCAGTTGCACATAGTAAGGGTTTTACTCTAAATGTGGTATATATGGAATCCGACAGCTTGATAACAGGCAAGGTTATCGGTAATCCAGAAGGATTCTAAGCTAGCAGTAGTCTTATAATTATCTGTCTAACAGTCTCAATTTTATTCCATATCAAATTACATTTTTGAAGGTGGAGAAGAGTTTTCAACATTTTCTTATGCAGAGTACAGAGTTGATGAACAATTTCATGAAACTAGCTAAGTCAAACACCGATAGAAATTTGGAAACATGCGGTGTCCTTGCTGGTACCCTTGTAAGTATTACTGACATTTTTTTATGATTGATCTTCGACCAACTGTTCGAGATTGTTTTCTTCATTTATTTACTGTTCATTCTGACGTGCTGACTTTTATGATTTGCAAGAGAAACCGTAAGTTCTACATTACAGCGCTCATTATCCCGAAGCAGGAGTCCACATCAGATTCGGTAAGCCTGGATGGGACGGTTGCAAATACAAACAATCACAATTCTATTACATGCGAATTGTGTACTAATTTAAACTTTAACTAGCAGTGCCAGACAACGAATGAGGAAGAAATATTTGAAGTGCAGGACAAGCAGAGTCTGTTTCCACTGGGATGGATTCATGCAAGTGTTTTTTCTATTCTAAGAGTCTTTATTTGGTCTACTTCTTATGTCTGATAAATGTTGATGTGCATAAGTTTTGGAAATCACTGCAAGGGTGTATTAGATGATCACACTCTATGGTTTACGAAGAAGTCAATTTAAAGAACTCATAGTTTGACCCCTTGGTTCACTTATTTCAAGATGGACCTTTGTTTTATTGCCTATATTTACTAGATGGGATTGTTACAGATAAACCGATTTTGATCTAGATTACGTTATGACAAATTAGGCATCAAACAATACCTAGAAAAAATAGGTTATAACGATGATACTAGACCTTTTTTTCTTCCCTATTCGTTATCTTTTTTTAACTCCAAATCATGTTCAGAAAATTCAATTCCATTGTCTTGTAATATGGGATAGGATTAATCCACCTTTTCATTATCTGCTACAGCGAAATCCCTATAACTGTTCTGCTTTTTATCATGCGTTATGGTTCATTCGCTTGGATGTATAGGTCTTCGAAGTCATATCCATGGTTTACATTGATTATCTACTTTTCTTTTGCAGACACATCCCACACAATCTTGTTTCATGTCCTCAATTGATGTTCATACACACTACTCTTATCAGGTAACTAAATTCTCAAATATTTCCTCTCCATTTCTCATGAGTTGAGCATTTTCTTTTTGTGGGGTTGCGTGGGAAGGAAGGGACCAACTGAACATTTTTCTGCTTTGGACTTCGAATAAAGAGCAGAAGGAAAACAATGATATTTCTCCAGATATTGCAGTTCCTTAGATGTATAATATAAACATGGGTTCCTCTTCTTCTCCGATTCTGTATGCCCTTATGGTTCTTTGGGAATGAAAATGATTTTTACCTTAAGTCACTTCCACATTGATGCCCATTTTGCCACTACCTTTGCTTCCCTGAGGACGGGCATTATCTCTTTTGGCTCAGCAACCTCGCAGCGAAACCCATCCCAACAAAACAATCTTACCTGATTTTACCTGCACCTTGGACTAATTGTCAACATAAAGGCCTTTGGAGCATAAACTATTTTGTGAACTCTAGTATATTCTTATCGAGACCCCTAAAGTTGTTATTATTATTATTATTATTTCAGATTATGTTGCCAGAATCAATCGCGATTGTTATGGCACCAAGAGACAGTTCAAAGTTAGTTGTTCTTTTTTCTTTAGAATTTCTACCTTGGACTTTTGGTTCTATATTTGATAAACTATTTCTTTACTACATTTGTTTTTGCACTCAGAACCCATGGCATTTTCCGGTTAACCTCAGGTGGAATGACAGTTATCAGGCAATGCCCAAGGCGTGGGTTTCATTCCCATGATCCTCCGGTTGATGGTACGCCTATATACTCACACTGTACAGATGTTTACATGAATCCTAGTTTGAAATTTGATGTTATTGATCTCCGTTGAGGACTTCGCAATGTGAAGTCGTAGAAGTGTAAATTACTCGATTCTTATACTGATCTAAGTGGTTTCTGTTTCTAGTGGATGTGCATTGTCGACAGATTGAAATATGTAAATCTTGATTGTAATTTTGGTTTGAAATTTTTTGTCATTGATCTTCGAAGTTTGAAGTGGGTTAAGTGTCATTAACTCTGATTCGTATATGAATCCATGTGCTTTTCTGTTTTTGTTGCGATGTCAATTGCATACAAGAAATATGCAGACATGTATTTGTTTGTACCGGATATAGTGAGATTTTGAAAAATTGTCGTACTATATTCTATGGTTTAGTAATCATGACAGTTTGGGAAAAAATTTCCCAGTTGACCCGGAAAAAAGTGAATTTGGATGGATTAAGTTTTCTTTCTAAATTTATGGGATAATTGGGTTTTTTATTTAATCTTATACTCTTAAAATCCTATATAATCTTGCGTATTAAATGCCGGATATATTTTCTCATCTCAATAAATTTCATCTCGTTATATCTCACTCATTCTTACTACTAAATGCACCCTCACGGTGTCTATACATTATTCGTATTTGCAACTCCGCCAAGTGAAAATCTCAAATTATTTTCTGCTTGTCTTTCTCTTTCTAAATAGTAAAAGCTTTAGTATGGATTGAGGTTATACTGAAAGTAGTAAATTAAATTAGATCTAATTAGATTATAATCTGATGGTTATTTAAGCCCCGTTTTGCGCAATGGTTGTTATACTACTTCTTATACTTCTTCTACTATTTCTTCTCCTACTTGTTTTTATTTTTAGAATGTGTAGTGTTTTATGCAAGTCCTTAAAAAATATTTATTTAATGTTCAATTTTAATTATATATTATAAAACTTAATTATAGATTACCAAAATAACCTTCATTTAACGAATTAAGGATGATAATAAGGATAATTTTGTCTTATATATATTTTACGTGGTTGGTATAATTTCAAAATTGTCTTTCTAATTTTTAGAAGGAAAAAAAAGCTTGTCATGACATGCTTATTTTTTAGAAGAGAGAGGTTTTAAAAATTAGAACAAGTAGTAGTACTTTTACTGCGCAAAACACTCATTTTAAAAAAAAAATTCTTATAATCTAATTATAATTTTTAGAAGCCTGCGCAAAACAGAGCTTTAATATCGTGGTGATGTTCACCACAAAACACCCTCAGTTATGCCATTGTGTCTATAGAAAACTTTGTTAAACTTTTCAACATAACTATGTTTCTTGTGGTGCCAAAAATATCGTGGGCGAGTTTTATACCATGAATTACAGAAGCCAAAGCTTAATATAGAGTGTTGCAACCAAACCCTCTTCACGCATCTCCAAACAAATTGAGATCAACAACTCTATAGCTACATTTTTGCCTGCAATGGCTGCATTTGCCGACCCTCCATTTTCTGCACAAACCAACGATTCCCTAAGAAAGAAAGTCTTCTCTATTCCTTCAATTTTCTCAAATAATCAACAACTGGATTGATTTCCCTAAGAAGGAAAGTCGCCATTTCTGAAGAAATCAGAGAGATAAATAGGGAATCACTTACCAAAGGGATTGACGCCTTGAAGGGTAAGAGTTTGCAATGCATGTTCGAGAGCTTCTGCAGGGTACATTCCCAGATTGTCTATGTTTTCATGCACCATTTTAATTCAATGCTTTTTGTGATATCGCACGGACCACTGCCTTTGATGGGTGCGAAGACTAGTGTGAGAACCACAGTGTGAGAAACAAAGTATTTTTCAGTGGATATATATTGCATCAAGGGTCAGCACTGAGTCCATTTCTATTCGCAGTAATTATAGATGTACTATCTCAGGATCTACAGGATGAAGTACCATGGTGTATGTTGTTTGCGGACGATATTGTCTTAGTGGCTGAAACGAAGGAGGAGGTCAATGCTAAGGAAGAGCGTTGGAGAGAGATATTGGAGGCTAAGGGTCTCCGATTAAATCGCTCGAAGACGGAGTATATGACATGCAATTTTGCTAATGAAACGGAGAAAAATAGTATGAAAATGATGACTGCGAACCAGACCCTCCAACATAAAGATAGTTTCAAATATCTAGGATGCATCATACAAAAGGATAGATGTGTGGAAGGTGACATTG
Organism: Pinguicula primuliflora; assembly: GCA_025802335.1. NCBI lineage: Eukaryota > Viridiplantae > Streptophyta > Magnoliopsida > Lamiales > Lentibulariaceae > Pinguicula > Pinguicula primuliflora. The sequence continues at coordinate 23,390 of JAOYMZ010028925.1, read as the reverse complement.
TCCATCACCTCAAGGTCGGATGGATGAAATGGAGGTCGGCTATTGGAGTGTTATGCGATAAAAAAGTCCCGCTCAAGTTAAAGGAAAAATTTTATAGGACGATTATACGACCGGCGATGCTCTACGGATCAGAGTGTTGGGCTATGAGTCTTTCACATGTGCGGAAATTTGAAGTGGCAGAGATGTGGATGCTAAGGTGGATGTGTGGTCGCACAAGATTAGACAAGATTTCAAATAGGGTATTTAGAGATACACTAGGTGTCGTATCTATAAGTGTCAAATTGAGGGAAGAAAGGCTGCGATACTTTGGACATGTATGCAGAAGGAGTTTGGACGATCCAATCAGGAGAGTCGAAAGATTACAAGTTGACGGACGACGAGGGCAGGGGAGACCTAAGAGGACATGGGATGAGCAGATTCGGTAGATTTAGTAGGATTAAACCTCTCCGAGGACATGACCTCTGATAGGACGAGTTGGAGACGCCATATTATAGTTAAAGATACATAAGACTATATAGAGTAGTTATTTGCTTACTGATCCCTAAACTGATAGGTATTTAGTTATCTAGTTTGAGCATTATTTGCGTAGGCATTCATTTATTTCGGTATGTACATAGTGAATGATTAGAGTAAGTAGGTATGTCATTTATACTTGTGTTTCATTTTTATTATTTGTATTATTATTATTTATTTATTCTCATTTTTATTGTATTTTAGTTTTATTTTTTTCGAGCTGTGGGTCTTCACGAAAATAATCTCTCCATCCTGTTGTGGGGTGGGGATATGATTGCGTATATTTTACTGACCGTGCCTAAAGACGGAATTTACTGGGTATGTTTGGTTTGATTTGGTGGTTATACTTCTAATACGATCCAACTGTGGTTAGAGAGGTTGAGAAAGGAGAGTGATGAATTTACCAGGCTGCGTGAATTGTGTATAACATTGTGTAAAGTTTTCCTTCAGATTTGTGCATTTCCAATTTACAGTTAGTTAATTAGCCTTCATATTTAGATAGGGAATGGGCTGATGATTTGTAAGGCCCATTCTGGCCCATACCAACTTGAGTGTGGAAAAATTACAGCAAACCTAATTTTGTTCCTGTTCAAAATTTTCTTCCGCCTCCTTTGATTACTATTCATCAAAATCGGTCCAGATCTCCATATTCAATCCTGATTCAAGTGTTTACCAACTGATTTTTTTTGGTAATTGAAGAATTTCATTAAGAACTAACTGAAAGTACATAGAGCCAGCTTAAGGCATATCCTTAAGCTGTTAAGATCACATCTAGCTAAGACATACATTCATGGAGGTTTAAAAGCAAACGGGCCAGAGAATAGTGGTTGCGCTCTAAACCAGTCAGAAAGTGTGTAAACCGCATCTGCCTTGCTCAAACCATGCGCATCCAACCACAACCATGTTGAAGTGTTTACCAACTGATTTATTGTGTTCACAGTTATTGCCAATGTCAAGTCACTATTTTACATCGTATCGGAGCCAGGTTAGTCCACAAACTCGCTGCTATCTTACAAAACATCATAACAGAGGGCACAGTAACTATTCTGTATTAAATGGAAGAAACTGGAGTTAAAGTTAACACTGTTGCTGTTGATTGCTAACACTGTTGCTGTTGGAAGTTCAAACATGCAAGTACGAGACTCGGATGAGCCTGGGATGGCTCTTGTTAGTGTCCTCCTCAGCACGAAAAATTACCAAAGCTGGTCTCGTGCAGTGAGGATGGCACTAGGCGCGAAGAGAAAGTTAGCACTCATAGATGAAACTGCAGAACCACCCAAGGATGAAGCTTCTGAAGAATATCAGAACAGGAAAAGCACGGATCATATGGTAGCAAGCTAGATCAACAATTCTATTGACAGAGATGTACTTGCAGGATTACAATACATAACACCTTGAGCGAAAGATCTATGGGTTAAACTCCACGAACGTCTAGGTGAATACAATGGTCCTATGGTTTACAGGATCAGGAGGGAGATCGCTAAAATCAAAGGGATTGACTCTGTAATGGCCTATTTCAATAAACTCAAAGTAATGTGGGATGAGCTGAGTTTTATGCGTCCAGTTGTGAAATGCAGCTGTTGTCAGAATGAGGAAAAGCGACTTATGAAGTTCCTGTTTTGGACATAATGTTGAATTCAAGCAAATCTCGAGTCAGATGCTTGCTATAGAGCCACTGCCAACACTCAACAAAGTCTATTCCACAAGTGCCCGTTTACTGCATGAGATCCGGTGTGATAAGGGTAGTTATTGCCTTTCGTAACTACTTTCGAAACTCTTTACTACCATTTTGATTCGGAGCGTTTTTTCTGTCAAACTACCGTAATCCACCTCATTTTTCGACCTGGTGGATTAGAGTCGTTAAATCGATCCCCCGAGTTAAAAATTTCCTTACTTGCCAACTGACTAAAACACCCTCGTCCTTTATCAGTATATCAAACGGCACAAAATTTCTCCCTCAGTTGTATCTCCCGCTCGGTGCAAAAAATCGATCACCAACAAGGAATCTAGTGTTCGGCATACGGGCGGGCAGGCTTTACCCGTTTTTCTAAACGGTCCGGTGGGCTGCGGCTCGGACCGGACCGTTTTATAAAACGAGCGGGCCTAAGCCCCCGTTTTATTTTTTGTCCAATCCGCTCTAGACCATTTTTTTGACGGGCGGATACGAGCTTAACCCGTTTAGCCCGAATACGGTCCTCAATTTAATCGTTTAATCCATTTTATCCGTTTTATTTTAACCTGTTTGGCCCATTTTACCCGTCCGCTTGGCCCGTATATGCCCATTTATTTATATAAAAAATAAATTAAAAATATTTAATTATAAATACGGGTTATACGGGTCTCGCCCATATCCACCCATTTTCATTTTTAAAAAATCGGACCGCCCGTTTGGTTAAACAGTTAAAGTCCGGACCGCCCGTTTTCGAAATCCAAACCGCCTGTATCCGCCCGTATCCACCTGATCTAAACGGTACGGGCTAAACGATCCAATCCGGGCGGATAACCCGTTTAACCCATTTAGCCCGGACCATTTGCCTCTCTCTACAAGAACCCTAGTTCTCCACCTCTGGATTTTCGGCCCCAATCAAGCCTTTTAATAAAAACAGCTCAAGAACATAAAGGTAAATCACTCTCATTTTATAGATCTAAGTTGTTTTTATGTCTGAATTTAAACGATTTGCATGAATCCTAGTTCAATACTCAACAAAGTCGTTCAATATTTGACAAATTTTTGCCTTTCTGTGGAATTCTATTCCGGGAAATAGTTTTCTTTCTAAATTTCTTCATTAGGGTTGTTTGCCCAATCTTGTTCGTTTTTGTTCAAGCGAAAATAATCATTTTTTGGTTATGTTTGCCTGGTTTTTTATCGATTCAGTATGTTGGTTTTTGATTTGCATATTTTATGCTCGTCTTCTGAAGATTTCGTGTTCGTTTACGACTTGAATTCGCAGATGAAGAAAGGCAACTTCAAAACTCCCCACAGAAAAAGAAAAGCAGTTGCACTTGAAAAATCACCAAACCAAATGGATGTCTGCAACAGTTCTGAGCCAGATATTCAAAACAATTCCCCGTACGTGCTTGGAAGGCGACCAAGGGCAAATGTAGAGAATATTGCAGACCCTTTAGACATAAGATTTGAGTATGCAACAGTAAACGTGGAACACGTTGAGGCTGAGGAAGAACAGCAAGGTGAAAGCCCCACCAAAGCCCCTGCAAACAATGTAAACAGCAACAGTGAAGCTGAAGGTTCTTGTCGAGGGAGGGCTAAGGGGAAGAAGCGAGTCTGGCTCAAAACCGACGAAGAGACGTTGATAGATGTGGCAAAGCACCTTGTCAAAGAAGGAATGAGGGCCCAAGGAGGGTTCAAGCCTGGATTCCTTATCTCATGTGCTGAACGGATTGGCATGAGTGTCCCAGGGAGTACTACTAGGGCTAATCCACACACGTGAAATATAAACTTCATGTGTGGAAGAAGACCTATGATCTTCTCTCGGACTTTATGGGCATGAGCGGGGTATCAGTTGACCCTATTACACATCAGGTTGTTGTGGAGGACGCTTCTTTATGGGATGGAATCATCAGGGTAAGATTATGTTTCTGTTTCCATTATGTTAATTAGGTTTCTGTTCGTATTATGTAGCTTATGTTTCTATTTCTATGTTGTACATTATGTTTTTGTTAACAATCGTGTACTATATTGTGTTTGTAGACCAATCCGGACTTTAGGGATTTAAGGGGAAAACAATTTCCCCTATATGACGATTGGTGTGAGATCTTTGGAAAGGATAGAGGGACAAGGGGGTATGCAAGGGACTCTGGTGACATTGTTGAGACAGATGACACGACTAATGAGTCTGATGAGATGTTCGGTAGCGGGGAGGGTGCTCCTAGGGCAAGGAGGAACAGAGGAAAACCTCCCATGGCCGTAGAGGACGAGAAGACCTAGTGCTACTCAGAGATCCAGTTGTTTGTCCACACCCTACAGACTCGCGTGGATCCACCTTTGGATATAGTGAAGAGTCTAATGGAGGAGCTGAGGCCATATGAAAATATCTATAACTTATGGACGCGGACTGCTATCGTATCCCACCTCCTCGACAACACTTCTTCCCGTCAGATGTGGATGATTCTAGAGTCGGACACACGTGAAGAGTGGCTTGCATATCTCGACGACCAAATCAATTACGAAATGAGGAAGATGTCTCGAAAGGGGGAAGTGAACTGATGGCGTACTTGCTTGCTGTTGAACTTGTGTTTTGGATACTCATCTTTGAACTTGTCTTGTGGCTGTTGAACTTTTGTTTTGGAACTTGTGGTTTTTTATCAGGTCGTTACGTATATTTGCATGTTTTGCTATGCTGTGTAGATCCCCTGGTTTTGGGTACGCTGTGTTTCCTGTTTTGGCAGCTGTGGTTTTGGTATGCAGCGGCGTGTATGGGGTTTTGGTTTTTTATCAGGTCGTTACGTATATTTCCATGTTTTGCTTGAACTTTATTTTTCTATTGATAAATCTGTTAATATTTGTGAAACTTGCCACAAAGGCAAGCAGCATCGACTCCCTTTCCCAACACATGAATCTCACAGCTTAGAAACATTTAGCCTTATCCATGCTGACTTGTGGGGACCATATTTAGTTAAATCTACCACAGGATACATGTATTTTCTTACAATAGTTGACAACTATTGTCGTGCTACATGGTTGAATTTGTTGTGAGATAAGTCACGGGTGAGCCAGTTGTTGGAAGAGTTCTTTTAGATGGTTCCAATGTAGATTAAAAAATTGTCTAAATCTTGCGGACAGATAATGTAACCGAATTCTTGAATCAAAATCTTCGAAGATACACTTCTTCCCGAGGTATTATTCATCATCACAACACCCCATACACGCCACTGCATAATGGGGTTGTGTAGCGTAAACACAAACATTTAATTGAAGTAATGAGAGATCTGATGTTCCAGTCTGGCTCACCACACAGATTTTGGGGGAAGGCAGTGCTTACTGCAGCGTATTTGATTAACTGATTGTCATCTACTGTACTTGGGTGGGAGAGTCCACATCAAAAGTTATTCAAAACTGCACTGGATCCATCCTCACTGAAGGTATTTGTATGTCTTCGCTATATCCCAAATACACATCCACAAAAAACTAAACTCGATGAAAAAACTTATAAAGGGGACTATATGGGATATTTATCTGTGACCAATGGCTGTAAAGTCTTTGATTTCGACAATAAAAAAATGGTGCTTACTCGTGATGTCGTGTTCTATGCGGACAAATTCCCTTATAATCCTGATCTCGGCTCACCTCATGACTTGTCCAGCCCACCTGATCCCTGCACCTCAAGCTTCCAGCGAACCTAATATGGTTGCTCCAAATCCTATTCTCCCTGTGATTTCACCAACTGATCCTCCTGATTCCATTCTTTCACCAACAAATTTAGAAAATGATCGTTCTGCGTCTACTAGCTCAAATGAACTCATGGATGATCCGATAATTCCATCAACACCTGATTCTGTCTCCGTGGTCCTGGATCCTCCAGACATTCACCCACCAATCAAGAAAAGTGCCCAAATTCATAAGATACCTTCTTAGCACTCAGACTACCCCATGAACAGCTCTTCGTCAGATCACAATTCTTCATCCCTGTTGTCTCTCACTCCTGCAACGGCATGGGTAGCATCCATGCCTACTAAGGATGAACCACAATTTATTCTTAAGCTGCTAAATTCCTAGAATGGCGTGCTGCTATGGAGATGGAATTTGATGCACTGTCTCAGAACAAGACACGGGAATATGCAGTCTTACCACAAGGAGAACGCATCATAGGGTGCAAATAGATTTACAAAGTCAAATACAGTCGAGATGGAAGTATTTTGAGACACAAAGCACGTTTAGTAGCCAAGGGCTATAACCAAATTGAGGGCATTCATTATAATGAGAGTTTTTCACTTGTTGCAAAGCACAAGAAAGTCTGCCTAGTACTGGGCATAGCTGTCCAGAACAAATGGACAATCATGCAATTAGACATTAACGATGCATTCTTGCATGGTTTTTTAGATGATAAGTTGTATATGAAACCACCACCATAGCTTCCTGATCAACCCTTTGGACATGTTTGTCTCCTCAAAAAATCACTATACGGGCTGCAGCAATCATCCAGGAAATGGAATAAAGAATTTACGAAGAACCTCCTAAGCTATGGATTCACTCAGTCTCAGCATGACCATTGCTTATGTTGCCCTCCTCATCTATGTTGAAGATGCTTTATTGATAGGGGATTGTCCCTCTGAATTAACCACAATCAAAATATTCTTGGACAAACAGTTTAGCATCAAAGACCTCGGTGATGCAAACTATTATTTGTGCGTGAAACTCCTTCACTCCTCTTCTGGATTGTATGTGACACAACAAAAATACATTTTAGACATCATTTCTAATACATGCCTCATTGATTCAAATACTGCAGTAACCCCACTACCTCCGGGAATGAAATTGCCTGTTGTAGATCCCTCTCCTCTAATTGAGAATTCGTCTTCTTATCGCAGTTTGATTGGCCAACTCCACTACCTCGGTTTCACCAGTACAAATATGAGCTATGCTGTCCAACATCTTAGTTAGTTTATGTTGTCTCCTCATACTACTCACCGGTCTGCTGCCCTTCACATTGTGCGATATCTTAAAGGTTGTCATTACTAGATCTATATTTCCCTGTCACCAACGATCAGAAGCTCATTGCCTTCATTGATTCGGATTGGGGATCATGTCTTGATACCCGAAGATCCTTGACAGGGTACATCATTCACTTAGGTAGTGATCACTATGACAGTTAGAAATATGTTCATATATCAGATTAGTATCTGATTTATTGTTCACTTGGACTGATTTAAATCTCAAGTTATATATGATATATTTATGTACTTGTTGTTCACTGGCACTCATGTTAAGGTGAAAGAAATATAATTTAACCAAATTATCCTTATTAATTACTACAGTTTTATTATTTACTAATTCGGGATATTATTATTATTATTTATTTTTGTTCTACAAACTACCATGATTATTGAATTCTAAATCCTGCAACTTATACAACTCCATGAGTCGAACCGTGTATAATCTCCACTATCAGCATACGCCATCTGCTATGAACAAGTACAGTTAGACAATCTATCATAGAAAAGAACAAGCAGAAGTAGTATTTTCATCCACGTCTAACCATCCATCCACTGGAGAACATCAATTAACACTCAGAATCAGCAGCTGATCATTCATTCATCCAAGGCCATAATCAGCTTGATAGCTCTCCCGTTGGCAGAGCTAGTTGAATCACTGGTAATGCTCCGAGAAGGCCAGACCAGCAAAAACATGTGATTTTCTTGGCATGGAAACTTATAGAGTATATAGCGCCTAGTTGAGTCTGAAAGCACCACATATGCCTCTCCTAACATCTTAAAGAGCCTATCTGCATCTTTATGGATCTATTCTGCAATTTCCCTCCAGATACCATCCTCATCCAGAATTCTGGATATTATGGTATTCTCAGTTCTGCATTTTTCCTTCTTATTTCTACAGATCTTGCTACGGGTTTGAAATTTTTTAGAGGAATCAGCATCAGGATCCCCGCAGGCTCATCAAAATATGAACTATTATCCTGCTCATGAGCATCTTCACATGAATCAACAAATACCCATTCACATTACTCAACGCTATTTGAACAAAAAATACCCATTGCTCCCAATCATACCGGTCACATTAATCAACGCTACTCTCAGGTTTTTACCTCTCGTGTCACAGAATGATAATAACAGAAAAAAATAGTAATAAATGAAATCAACAAAAAAAAGCTAATTCCATCACCGATTTTGATCCATAAGTAGGATTGAGGCACAGCTATTGACCAATTCACCCATTCACAAAACCAACAAAACATGAGATTCAAAGAAAACCTACAATAAATTTACCAATAATCAGTTGGCCTGGTGCGGCAATGCCGTAAGACTTTCTCACTTGGACGAAAAATCAGCAATCGATCAGCATAGAAAATTGTGGAGCGTGCCTTCCTGTCTATAATCGACTGCGATGAGAAATTGAGAGAAGTCTCACCTTTCCGTTGAATTTGCGAGCAGAGGACGAAGGAGGAAGGAGAAGAACTTGTGGGCATAAACTTAAATAAAAATAAACAAACCATACCAGATTACAATCCCATAAGGAAGCAGAGATTGTAATCTGGCCAAAGATGCGAGTCTCCCTCATAAAATCTATACGACCCGGTAAATTAATATCTTAAAGTGAACAACTCAATAACCACTTTTTAGGAGATATCTGGCAGATTCTTAATGATATCTGACAAAGTAAACACTACGTTAGGCAACGCAACCATTTCTTTGAAGACCAAGAAGCAATCAGTCGTGTCTTGCTCCTCTGTAGAAGCAGAATATCAGAGCATCACAAACACTATTGGTGAACTGAGTAAGCTTCTGGGTGACTACATGCAGTCTAACCAGTTCAGTATTATTGAGACTCATCAAGAGAAGCTACCTCCTGATTTGAGATGCATAGCTGATGCACGACGAGTCTGTCTGATCAGTGAAAAGCAAGGAGCGCTACACGAGTCCGTAATGAACCAGAATGTCTTCTGTTTTCAAGAAGAGAAGCTTTGGGCCACTAGGTCCATTGAGTCATTGGGATAGAAGCTCCCACATAAGCAGAGTCCTCTCAGAGACCCAATCAAGCTTGATTGGAGGTCGCCACAGTCAAAGAGCAGCAAACTTGGGATCCAAGAGTTAGTGAGTTTATGACAGAACACCCTTCTCCTTGGGGAAGTGCACTAGTAGAAGGCCCTAATCAGGAACTGAAGCCACCTTGGAAGAATGATTTTGAAACAATGCCTGATCTGAATGCAAGCAGGGAAGCCAAGTGCTCCCTAGAGCCAGGATAGGGAGGCTGAAGTCATCAAGAAGAAGTATATTTCAAGGCTATAAATTGAGAGCTCTTGAGAGGAAACCCAAGTTAGTATCTTTCATTTCAGTAATTTGTTTTCTTAGTTTTCCTAACTTTCTATTGAGAGAATACAGTCAGCAGAGCCATGAGCACAATTCAAGTGTGGGGTGAGAGACCCTCAGAGCAACAAGCTACAAGGAAGGCCAGAACTTACAAGTTGAACAGCACATCCCAGGTTGTATTGCTCCAACCCCCTTGAGCATAACTGCTATGATTTCAAGTACTTTGATTTCTTGATTATCTTGAGGACAAGTGAAAAACAAGTGTGGGGTTTAGCTGTGATAAGTTGTGATTTCTGTTCATTCATACATGTTGCTCAGCTTAATCTGTTCACGATGCAAATTGACCCAAATTTTTGCTTTGATTCACTTGCCATTTCCTGCCTTTCTAGTTCACTCATATTAGAATGGATTAATGCTACTTGTTCATGCTTGTCTATGCCTATTTGGATGGTAGAAATGAACTCTTCTATGGTAAGATTGGAGGAGTACATGAGTTTAGTGATTTTCCGAGGCCAAGTGTTCTTACTTTTGATTGAGGGGAGGGAGTGAAGCAGCTTCTGGTCTGTTCTGGATGAGTGGATTTGGTGAACATGTCCTGACCCTAGAATAAAAGAAAAGCTAGTTCGAGCTTGAATATGGAAAGCTGAAGCAAAAGAAGTTAGATAACAGTGGAGAGTATTCAAAGCAAGACAAGAGACTTCAAAAAGAAGAAGAAAGGGTACCAAAGAAAAGAAAAAGATCAAAGTTAAAAACACCCCCAAAGCTGATCAAAAGGAGTCTTATGTCCATCATTCAAATCCAAAAAGAGGTCTGGAGCAAATCCAGGAAGCCCGTGAAAGGAGTTCATCAGCATAAAGAAGAGCTAAGCTAACACATACAAGTTAAAAAGAAGAAGATTCAAATCAAGAAGAGAAGCTTAAAGATGAAAGAAGAGGAAAGGCCAGGAATAAGTGATTGTTATGATCTCTCATCCAGAGAGACATCAGAAGACTGTCCACGTTCTAATTAAGCCAAAAGCGAGAGACCATTGATTCTTCTCCAACTCCATCAAGAGAGGAGCCCTCACCTAAACACTGTCCCTAAAATAAAGAGTGACAAGGAGTTGAGGTTTGGCCTGTGATAATTGCAAAGACTCATGCACTATGTTTCTCCAGATTACCTCTAGAGAAAACAGAAAATAGGCTAGAAGGGACACATCTAGGAGCTGTTAAGGAAACATGGTCCAAGACATTATGAAGTGATGCCCATCTCTCCCTAAACTATTTCCCCGAGACTCTTCATATCCATTTGAGTCACCTTGTGCTTAGCCTTGACATGACAGTGACTATATGAGCCATTTAGGTGCAGCTGATTGCTTGGCTCAAGTCTTTCCTCAAGCCAACTACACCTACACTTGGCCGACATCTTCTTGTATTGACCATTTCATTAATGCACAAATGCTTCATTGATTTCATCTCTGGTTGTTTACATTTAGTTTATGTTTGAGAACAAACATCGTTCAAGTGTGGGGTAGTTGATAAACTCATTTCATACAACATTTTGAGTTTATTTAGATTAGTGTTATTCACTTAATTATAATCACTTGTTTTGCACCTTATTATGTGTTCATTTATGCTAGAATAGGTGCATGTCTCGACTGGAGGAAGTGATGGCAAAACATGGAAGATATGCTCTAAAATGCTCTGGGTGCGTTCGGTAGCAGGATAACTTAGGGATAAATTCATGATTCTGAGAATAATCACATGTTCGATATCTAACATAATTTTTTCCAGGTCGAAAGATTGAATCCTATGATCTGCCTCTAATCCTGCATTATGTGGGATTACTCAATCCCACCAAAATTGACTGATTGTACAATCCAACTTAAATATTGCTTGTTACCCTTTGATTTTTTAACATAATTATACAATTCTACCTTCCATCAAAAATCGGTAAAACTTCTAAGGTTATGTTCTTCAACCGGTAAATCTCCTCCGACAAAGGTCCCTCTCCTGTCGGTATAACCTAGTTTTATGTAATTCCTCCACAACAAACTGGAAATGTTCCCATGTGGGATGGATTTCGTCAAACAATGCATGCGTGCTGCGATTCTTGCACGAATAAACAATGCTTAGGAGGGTACATATACCTCATAATTCAAACTTTTCAGTACCACAACAACCCTTATCTATTTCTGTAATTCACAAAAAAAGGGCATTAGTGTAAAGTCACAAAAAAATTTAATTACGTGCCAATATTATCCCACTACAAGCGTGAATACCGAATATTGATTGACTTATCCAACATTTTTACAATCCCACTTAATCCATATAATTATTTATGTAAAGGCACAGTGTATCCTACGACCATCATCTCAGATTTAATCTCACCAAATGAATAACTAGTTCCATGAAATTCAAACAAACTAAACAGGTGTTCATAATTCAAACAGAATGACCTGGACATTAGGTTCTGAAACTACAAACATGGTACGTTAATGACAATAACACTTCAATCAATACAGGGTTCTTATTCAACAGGGACTCAACACACTCAAGCTGCAACATTTCAAGCCTCTAATTCTGGCCTTGCTCGAAATCTGAAATAGAATGTAGAATCATGAGCTACACTAGCCCAGTAAGGATCTTAGAAATAGTTAGGAAGGTTTTTAAAACAAGTAACAAGGCAGAAATCTAGCAAATTTGCCATTACCGCGCAGAGTCCTCAATTGCAACCTCCCTGCACCAAACTCCACATTTAACTGTGATTTGTGCAGAATGACTCCAAAACTACAACGATTTAAGAGGCATCCCTCAATCTCAAAACCCGAACATGACTCTACACCCAGCTTATATGCCAACACACGGACCCGAAGGCCAACCACTCGGACCCTGAGGTCAATCACTCAGACTTGCAAGCCAAACTCTCGGACCCGAAGGCCAAATCTCTTGGAGCCATAGCTCTACTCACCACAATTCTCTCTGGAGCTTCATTGCTCAACAATAAACCTCACCAAATGAAAAACCTCTCCATAACATGAACAAACATGTATGACTAAATTTGAGAGAAACAAGGACTCATTATGTTTGACCAGAAAGATTGCTACTACTATTTGAATTGCAATTTCCCAAATTTTGACCAAAGGTGGCATGCTTTTCATCATACTCCAAATCTTGTTAGAAAACCCCTCCCTCCATATTTGCCCCACCATGTTCTACCCAGGAACAGCAAACGATGAATGTATAAACATGAAGAGGGATTTTCTGCAAAACATGTTTTGATAAAAATTCGATCAGTACTAGAGAAACCAACCAATTTCAACAACCAAAAATTCACAAATTAAAAACCCCTATACAGTCCTAAACATTCCAAAGATTCCTTATAGAATTTGTAGGGATCTTCTTCCTCAGGTGCGTGAACCTCGCGAAGCTCATCCTTCAGATTCACAAAGAAGTTGATTTTGCCCCAGATTGACCTCATCCAATTCCTTGTCATGACTACCCCCTTCTTATACTCGATGGTAGCTGTTTCTCCCAGCCTAATTCATTCACCGAACGTGATTGCCTCGAGAATTTATGAACACGATTTGCTCCTCGAATTTGAGTAACTAAATGGTCGTTCACCCAATTAATTCTGCCCTTCACGCCGTTTCCAAAGAGACGATCGACCTCCCGCTCTAATGTACAAATCCAATGCATCTCCTCCCTTAATTGACGATCCTTTCCCCTTTCTGTTTACTGTGTGAAACTATGGAAACATCGAGTATAAGAACACTCGATCTCAATGGCCTCAAATACCATCAGGCCCAATTCTAGTTTACATAGTCATATATATATAATCGGCCCAATTCCAGTTTACATAACCGGATTGATAGAAGCACCAACATATGTTTATTCGGTAACTATTTTAATTACACCCTTAATTTAACCAAAACAACCAGGGTTTATTTAATAATCCATTCTTCACCCTACGGATTTTACGTATCATTACAATTTATCTAGCGAACGAGTTGATTAATTCATAATCCCAAGTAATCCCACATTATAGGATTAATAAGGATAGTGTGTATCCTGCTACCGAATGCACCCTCTAAGTGTTGAAAAAATGCACCCTATGGCCATGTGATACATATTTGTAAGCCATTCTACACATACTTCGGTATCACATGGACATTTGGACGTGCTATATGGTTCTTCTATACACCCAAGAGTCAAGGGGACCAACAATAGATAGTTCGAGAAAGAGACACCAACCTTACATAAAGAAACATGGTCATTTGAGGCAAGAAAGGAGAATGTTCGGGTTTACCCTTCCAATGGCCACAAAATCCAAACCAGGTCAAGGGCGTCCTCGTCCTTGCACAGGAACACGCTCCAAGGAGTCCTCTACAACTTTGCTTCATACAAGATAAACAAAAATGCCGCGAAGATAGAGTTTGAAGGGATTTATCCAAATTGGGTAAAAGCGAGGTGCATTGTCCTTATGTCCCTTGCAATGAAGAGTCCTCTGCAGATCATCTTTACATGATATACACAAAAAAGGCAGCGAAGGCTTAGATGATCGAGATTCATCGCTATCGGGTCCACACAAAGTTGCAAATATCAAGCTGTCGCTTTCAGCTCGTATATCTCTTCAACCACTGCAAGGGCAGACCTGAGATCTCACCACAATGTATCCCCAAGGGTCCTCTTTCTTCAAACATTGCGTATAGAAGAGGCGGCAAAAATACACTTGAATCCAAAAGACCAAATTGGGTCAAATGAAGGTGCAATGTTCGAGATGTCGTTGAATCTCTCATATCTCATAAACAACTAGGAGGGTGGTCCCGACATTGCACAAAGAGGCTACCCTAGAAGTGTTTGACAACATTCATTCATCACAGAACACGGGGGAGGCGGTGAGAGTCAAGAGATAGGCAATTCAACAGGAAGTGGTCCATTCAACGCTCCAACGGAGGAGTTCTCTTATTGCGGATTTCAAAGGACTCCATGGATTGCTGTTCTTTTGTATTCTCATTTGTATTAGCTCATGATATAATCACGAGCTAATTTTATTAGACTCAAGGTTCGGTTGAACCTAGCTACACTGTTTTGATTCACACTTTTATGTGTCATCAGTTGCTTTTCTTTGATAGTTATGGTTAGTTTTCTATGTGTTTATAACATGTTGATCTCCTGTTATGAATGTTAATTGTAGTCTACATATGCTGAGGAATTAAGTGTATAGATAGGACATTAAGCATGGCTGCATCTTAACAACTTGGTAACCCTAGTTTAAGATGACATGTTCAACAAACGGTGTATGTTTAAATCTTTCTTTCACTTGCATACTAGAGGTGAGGCCGGGAGGCCAACATACCCATTGTGTAAGGAAGACTATTTGGGTACCTCCGGAGGGGCCTAGTTATATGAAGTTTGGTGGTATTTGAGAGCAATTTAGATGACTATTGGATGCATAGGTTAGAGTCACTATCAAGTAGTCAGGCAAAACACCTAAACCTTGAGTCATCTCGTCATATTGTTATTTTTCTTCCTTTGTGTTGCGTATTTGGATTAGTTTCCTTCACAATACTTGATCCCCATTCCCTAGTCTTTCTAATGAAGTTTGTTTCATTCAATTCTGCTTTGTAGTTTAGGCAATACACCAATTTGATTGCTCAGTTACCTTGAACACTTTGTTTACTTAAGGCATGTTGGACTTTGCTCTTCGTGGATCATGACCCTTGCTTAGTTGCATTGTACTGTTATTTGACCATGTACACTTTGCACGCATCAGTAAGTCGACCTGCCTCGCTTGGACTTGCATTATATATATATATATATATGGGGCAGAATCCAATGACATATAGTTATACATGCTATTATACATTCATTTTCAATTCCGGTCACTAGGATTGTCCGTTGACGGAATTGGGCACATCGTTAGAAAGCTTATACATAAGAGATCATAAGCCCCATGTTTAGTTTCAGTTCTAGCGACTTCGTCGCCGAAATTTTCTAAAACCCTATATATATATATAGAGAGAGAGAGAGAGAGAGTGTGAGGTTCTTATCCCAAATTTTTAAATTCCCAATTTTCCCTTATTTCCCCAGCTAATGTTTTAAACCGTCCGATCAACTCCAAAGTCGTCATCGTATGGTTGAATTTCAATAGCACCATCAGCATAGGTGTCGGAAGTTTATCTAAATTGACTCAACTGGATGAGTTGTTATCAAGCGGAAGGTATTTTTTTCCAAATTCATAGGTGTCAGAAGTTTCTCTACTTCCACTCAAGTGGATGAGTTGCCATCAAGAGGAAGGCCGTGTTTTTTTTTTTTTCAAATTTTGTTGGCTAACTTGAACCATATTTGAAAGAACCAGTCAAAACCTTATTTGAAAGATAGAATATGTTTTTTACTTCACAAAAATAACCCACCAAAACTAGATTTGGGAGGAAATTGGGGATATAAGGGAAAATTGAGGATAAGAACCTACTGATGCGTGCAAAAAACAAACAAAATTGTGATTTTACATTTTTAATCTTATCATATAAAATTATTTTATGTGAATTTATATTTACTATTATCAATTCTTAATTAATAAAATAATATAGGATATCTTAAGAACAATATAAAAGATTTGATAATGAAAATTAATAAACTTTAGACTTGAGATTTTTTATATTGTAACATTTAAATTTATTATGTTGATTTTGATTTATTAGTTGGAATTAATTGTGTTATAGATAACCAATATTTTAGTTTTTTAACAAAAAAATTTATTTTTTCATGAGGTGACGGGTCCGGATCGCCCCTCCCCGGGACGGGACGGGCGGGTCAGCCGCCCAATTGCCATCCCTACAATTGACGATAGTAGTCATTGCCGCCCCATTGCCATTGCGATCTGATGACTTCGTCACCAGTAATTTTCATTGCATCTATTTGCTTAGTGTTATGTAGCTCATATAGTAATTTAGAAAATCTCCAGTGCCGAAGTCACCGTAACAACGACGGAGCATGAGGTTTTTGGTCTCTTATATATAGACTTTTCATATGTGCAACCTATTTGGACAACAGGCGGTGTTCGGAATATAATTGGTTAAATAAGGTTGACGATCAAATTTTTTCTGTGTTGCCACATATGTATGTTTAATAAATATGTCAAATAATGATGTACAAATAATATTTTTCGTTCATTAAAAGCATTATTATTCATGTTTATTTCGTCCAAGAAAACAATTACTACTTAAGGTATCTCCATAAGCATCTGTTATAGCTTGCAGCTATCTAACCAAACTTGAAATCTGTCACTCATGGAGGTTTAAAAGCATACAACAAACCTAAGAATATTGTTGGAGCTCGGAACCAGTGAGAAGTTGTGTACACTTGCTGCATTCTTTGTCAATTCATTTGCATCCATATATAGCCATGTTGAAGACCTGATCATAATGGTTCATCTTCTAGGCCTTCATTCTCGAAACATACAACATTTCTCTCTTTCCAGATATACCAAACTGTTAAATGTCAGACTGTTCGCCATACTTCTCTTCCAACTCGGCCTTTCAACATATTCATATGCTCTTTATAGTGTCTATAAGACTCAGTTGCTGTTTAGGGTTGAATGTCATGTATAGTTTTGTAGTTTTTTTGGGGTAAATAAATGTAAACTTTCATTATTTATAGTATAGTACAGAAGGTTTACACACTATTATGGCAGACCCACCGTAAAATTAATATCGAAGTTCTCAATTCCCCAATTCAATTTAGGGCTCCTATCATGTAAGTTGGGCCAGATCATTCCAAAACTTACCTCTCCATATTGGATGATCAGAATTGTAGTCATGGCAGGATTGGCCAATTGCAAACTCGTCCAGTTCCTGATTAAATTCCATACTGCTTTCGTTTACGGACAATGGAGAAATAGGTGATGAATCGATTCAATTGTAGAGCTACATAGAGGGCAGCTCATGTCTGTGATAGTTACACCTCGAGCATTAAGGTTATCCTTCATAGGTAACCTCTTCTAAATTAACCTCCAAGTAAATCCACTTATCTTGAGTGGGAGGATATTGTTTTAGGTCATGGCTGCATTTTGATTTGCTGTATCCAGATTCCATGTAGGTTGCATCAGAGTTTTATACATTTGTCTTATCTCATATTGTCCAGAAGAAGATCCCAACCACTTCCAATGATCTTGATCCTGAGTGGTCTGAGGAGCATTGTCCATTCACCGGAGTAAGTGTGATAGTTGTGAGATCTCGACATCGTTGCATAGGCCGTACCAAATCCAATTTCATGTCCATGTATCTATGAAGGTTCGTTTTGGACCTTTGGCTTACTGATATGAACTTATCTCTAACCCAGATGAGGTGTCCGACTGGTTGAGGACCTGAATCTCACAAATTGGAGGTGAAAGTTCGAATCCCAAGGGAGCAAAAAATTCATTTGGGCCACGACCTCGGGCTCCGGCACACAGATCGCCTGGTTTGTTGGTGGGGGTCATCCCGTATGAACCCCCAATTGGGATTAGTCAGACCCAAAGGACTTGAATACCTAATATGGCACCAAAAAAATATGAACTTATCTCTTGTTGCCTGAAATAGTTTTGCGAATTTTTTTACTTGAGTCGACTTCTTCCCTAGCAGGAACTTACGCATCAAACTCTGAAATTTAGATAGAATTCACACAAGAGCTTTAAATAAGGACAGATAATAGCATGGGATGATAGACAAGAAAGTTTTGAGTTATATCACTTGCCCTCCTACATAAACATATGTTTACTCCCATCCTTGTAATCTTTTCTCCATCAAATCCAAAGCTGGTTTCCAAGTTTTGTCAAGCATAGGATTAGAACTGACCTGAACTCCCAAATAAGTAAATGGTACTTCTCCTTTCTTACAGTTCTGCACTTCAGATGTGGAGTCATAAGATGCAACATTAATTGTGCACAACTTGCTTTTTGAAAATTCACTTTCAATCCATAATGGATCTCAAATAGTCTCCAAATTCTTTTGAAGAAAATGGTATCACCCATCCTTCCATTTCAAAACAAGATAGTAATAAACTGCTGATAAGTCACTCTAATGTCTTTGATACCTATTGTATAACCATCCAAATAACCAAAATCAACCATTTTTTGTATGAAATAGTTTAGTCCATCAGCAGCGGTAGCAAACATGAGAGGGGATAAAGAATACCTTTGTCTCAAACCTCTCTGCATTTAAATTCTCAACTAGTGCTACCATTCATTCTAATAGACATATAAGCAGAGATAACACAACCTTTCATCCACTTAATCCACATATCATTAGAGCTTATAGCACCCATTATTCTCCGTATATAGCGCCAATGTATGCCATAAAATTTTGTTAGAAAATCCACATTAAAAATTGAGCGCTTCTTCTTTATCTTTGCATCACGAGCAATTTCATTAGTAACCAAGGTACTATCCAAAATCTGTACTCCAGGAACAAACCCAGTTTGATTTCTAGATACCAAACTAGGAAATAGCTTTCTCATCTCGCTGATAAGACTTTGGATAAAATCTTATATAAGCTACCAATCATAGATATTGGACGAAAATCTAAAATACCTTTCATATTTGAAGTCTTAGGTGCAAGAGATACTAGTGTTGAATTGATCCCTTTCGCCAGCCTCCCAATCTCCCAAAATTCAATAAAGAATTCTATAACAAGAACTTTAAGAATTCAACAAAAGCTGTCGAAACTTGGGCTTTTAGAACTCCAACAACTATGCACTGACATCTCTATTTCAGCTCCTGTGAATTTATATGTCAATCTCATATTTTGAGTTTCATATAGTGTTTGTGATAGGCGCCATGAAATTGTTGGTTTTGTAATAGAAGTAGCTTCATAGTGTTCTGAGAATTCCTCATGAATATGCTTCTTGATTATCACACCTTTCGATTCTATCGAAGATGGGAAGTGGAGGATCATATTTAGCTGACTTACCCCTACGCGGCTCTGCAGAGTTTGAAAGTCATGTGGGCTACAGTAGATGGCTTCTCCTGCGGGGCTCTGCAAAGATTGTTGCCATGGAGCTATAATAACTGTCACTCGAGCAAATCCCTGCGCGGAATTGAGAATGGTGAGCTATAGTGGTTCTCTCTCCCCTGCGGACCCTGCAGGGAATTAAGAATGGTGGGCTACATTATGATCCTACCCATATGGGGGGTATGGAATCATGTGATTGTGACAGAGGATGAGCTTTGGGCTCTAATGGCTCACTCTCATATTTTGGGGAGTGTGAGTCACCTGCTGTGAAAGGCATACTCAATCTTTTTAGAGCATTTACGAAATGAAAGTATGCGCATGTGCTACAAAAATAAACTCACAATTGACAGTATCGCGAAGTTTGTACACCTAAAGAGCTATATATGTGATGAGAGAATAGTGATCGGAGCCCAAATGAAGACTTAGTTCACTCATGAGTTCAAGAGTTCAAGACTTAGTTCACTCATTCACTGGTTAGTGTTGTATTCTCAATTTACAACTTGTCAATTCAAATAGAAAGAAATTGACAGTTAAGTATATGTTTCATCCTTTGCTTAATAGAAAGACTTTCCAAGTCATTTGTGGGGAACTGTTGGTGGAATGCCTTTGAAATAGGCAAAGGAAGGGAAAGATTTCCCTTGTCCCACACTGAAAGTGGAAGGGTTGGAGAGAGGGTATAAATGTGTTTACCTTCTATGAGGATTCCTTTCACTTAGAGAAGAACAAATAAATTGTGGATAAGTATGAATTAATTGCTACACATTTTGGACTCGTGGGATAAACATGTTTGCGACTTTCCGGAACTCTTGTGACTTTTTGGAACTCTTGTGACTTTCCGGAATTCTTGGGGTCCCATCTATAAATAAGGTTAATGAGGGAGTTCAAAATCACTTTTAGCAATGAGCAATCCACAAAATATTCCTTCTCTCTTGTAGTTCTCAACGAGCTGAGGTCTACAGTGTCTTCCTGTAACTTCCGATCACGGAGTGCACCGTGTGTGTTTGGAAGTAGTTGTGTTAACTTTTGAGAGCGACTAGGAGTCAAGACGATTAGTGCCACAGTCGTGCTGAAATTGCTTTCAAGGCAGTGAGTGCATTCACGACACAGCTTGAAATATGTGTCCTAGTTTCCACACACTTCACGGCTTGGAATGTCATGGTAAGTAATTCAGAATAGAGGTTGGAGTTTTTCGATTGTGCTACTTGTTGATGCCTCAATTTGTTCCTTGACACATCATATTTGCTTGCATCACTTAAGAGGTATCCTAATTGACTTGGTGTATTGTGCTTGATTTTAATAACCTTGATGTGTTTTGCTTGAGGACAAGCACAATGCACAGTCGTGTATTGTGCTTGATTTCAATAACCTTGATGTTTTCTCCAATGTAAGCTTAAATCTCTCAGTTGGAAACATCAACAGGTCCATTGGCTTGCGGATGATAGGGTGTAGACACCTTATGCTTCATGCCATACTTAGCCAAGAGGTTCCCAAACAGCTTGTTGCAGAAATGAGAGCAACCATCAGAGATAATGAACATTGGAATTCCAAACCTTGAGAAGATGTTCTGTTTTAGGAATTTACCACCACCACAACATCATTCTAGGGGAAGCAATGGCATCAACTCATCTTGAGACATAAGCCACAACTACTAAGACGTAGAGCTAACCTTGGCTTGGCACGAATAGACCCATAAAATCAATACCTCGAACATCAAAGAGTTCAACTTCAAGCATCCCAACTTTTGGCATCTCATTTCTTCTTGTGAGATTGCCCACTCTCTGACATCTATCACAAGATAAGTTAAACTGGTGTGCATCATTGAATAGTGAGGGCCAATAGAATCACTCTGCAGCACCTTAGTTGTTCTTTGTCCACCAAAATGTCCTCCACACTCCAAGCAATGGCAATGTTGCAGAATAGAGCTCATATACTCTTCTCGAATGCATCTCTTGACCATTTAATCAACACAAAACTTGTAGAGAAAGGGTTCCTCATAGAGATAACTTTTGAGATCATAAAAGAACTTCCTTCTCTACTGGTAGCTGCAAGAAGGAAGCATGTTACAAGATAAATAATTTACAAAGTTAACGTACTGGGTGCCTTGTGGATGGATACAGAGAGCATGTGTTCATCAGGGAAGGTATCCAAGATAGGGGAAGATGACATAGGAGCAGAGTTGTTGCCTTCTAGTCTTGATAAGTGGTCAGTTACCACATTCTCCACTCTCTTCTTGTACTTGATCTCCATGTCAAATTCTTGCAATAAGAGCACCCATCTGATCAGTCGTGGCTTTGCATCCTTCTTGCTCGTCAAGTATCTAAGCAAGCATTGAAAGAAGGATAAGCATGCAAGGCCACATCAAAACTCCTCTACTCGAAAAGTAGCAACAAAAGCACGAAGAGAAGTCTATCAACTAAAACATCAACTCAAACACGTAGTCCCCTTCTAATTCTTTGTAAACTCATCTTTCTCAATGAATCTACGCACCATGTTTTTCATTTTCATTTTTCTCTCTCTTTTTTTTGGGGGGGGGTGCCTATCTCAAACTTTTCAGGAGCATAGAGTATAGGGAACCACACAATACAATCAAAAGAGTCACACAGATGCCTTAATATACCAAATTGTCACGAAATTCTCGAAAAAAATTCTTTGAATTAGAGAAAAACTAGTAACAAACAAGGGCTTTACCCCATATTTTCAAATTAATTTTTAAGGCGCTAGCATAACTCAATCCTTCACAAACATGACCACCTCCATAAGATTTATTTGGTATTATTGATGGTATTGCAGGTAGGGATGAGCCCCTTGTCTCTCTCGTGGAACCGCCACCGCCATCAAGCCACGGACGCCCGCGGCCACCATTCAGTTACACGCTCCGGCCCTGGCATTGCGCCCTACCACCGTCCCCCATCTTCACATTGTTAGATACAATTAATTCTTCTTGCCGGCCGTCTGCCGGACCACAGCAACATGGCGGACGACCCGCTGCCAATACTGGAGGAATTTCTGCCTTTCGCCGGCCGAGATCCTAAAACTGCAGCGCCCCTCATACAGAAATTGTTTGCGTCGACCTTAGGGGCGCGAAAACTCAATTATGATCCGATCCCGCCGAAGGCTCTAGGTAAGGAGAAGGGTGAGCCAAAATTTACTTTCACCAAATCGGACATTGCTTCGTTAACGCTCCGTTCGAACTCGCACTTGTCGGAAAATTCAGCCACGGACGGCCAACGATGGAGGAGACACGGAAATTAATTATCGCTATTGGATTTAAGGGAGACGTCTCCGTCGGCCATCTTGATCAAAAGCATATTCTTCTGAGATTAACGAATGAGGATGATCGAGACAGAGTTTGGCTCCGGGAAGTTTGGTTCTTGAAGAAATTCCCTATGCGCATCTTTAAATGGACTCCAGATTTTCATGCTAATGTTGAATCCCATCATGCCCCGGTATGGATTTCGATGCCTAATCTGTCTATTCACCTTTATCGGAAGGATGCCATTTTCTCAATCGCAAGTGCAGTTGGCACACCTCTACGTATTGATGAAGCCACAGGTACCTTATCTCGCCCACATCTTGCTCGTGTTTGTGTTGACATGGATCTCTTGGTGAAGCCCGTACATCGCATATATATTGAGTCTGAAGGGCACGAAAGTTTCTGGCAGCCCCTACATGCCGAAAGGATCCCTCAATATTGCACACATTGTCTGAAACAAGGCCATGCCAAGGAGTCTTGTAAGGTTCTTCATCCGGACATCACTATTACCAAGAAAGCGGCTGAAAGTATTCAACTTCGAGTTTCCAAGGAAAAGCCAACAACCAATATGGTTTATAAGAAAAAAGATCCGGTTGCCTCGACTGCTCAACAGGCCCCTCAGGGTCCTCCTGCAGTCTCATTATCCACGGAGGT